>CAIGRS010030745.1:0-10272 GCA_903798395.1 Fraxinus floribunda
ATTGGAACCCACTTCAAATTATTTATTCACATAGTTAAAGTGTCATTAACTATCAAGTCAACGGAAATTTACTGCAAAATTCAGTGTTAATACTTGATTCGTCTTAATTTTTTAAATTATCTTTCTGATTAGTCTAGATTAGTAATTGGATTCCCAATGGAAATCATTTAATCATTGTTATCACGTAAGAATTAGAAGGTTCTAATCAAGAACAAAGGGTATTAGTAAAATGAAAAACTAATCCTTCGTGTGTGTAAATCATTTTCATTACTTTATAGGCTCGATCAGTACTGTTAACAAAATCATATTAGACTTACAAATTCAACTTAAAAAATCGTAAACTTGTCAAGTTACAATGACTCAACTTCAGAACTATAAATTCTTGATTAAAATTGGTTGATTTTCAAGTGAATCGATAAATTTACAACTTGAACCAATCGATCTTGATTTCAATTATTAGAAAAGGAGTCGTCGAGTTGAGGATGACTTCATTTGTCATTATCTTAAACAGTAATTTGTAATATATATCAATTATATATACTTTACTATTTAATCAATTCATTAGTGGGATTTGGTTTTGATTAGTGTGTCAAATCAAAAGCAGTTAGATAATTGATAAATGGATCATTAAGATAAAATAATGATTATATATTTTATTTTCTCAAAGTGGGCATATCATTCCTTCATTAGGGGATGTATGGAATAAAGTTGTCCTAGCCGTGTACGTTCGATTGGCTCTAGTTGATGCTGACGATGTAACGTGGTAGTCACTGCAAGAAAAAAAGGTGAACTGAAAAAGTAAAAATTTTATCTATAAACGTACCATAACGCCTAAATTGTAAAAAATAAAGTTGTATCTGAGTTGAGGGTGAAAGACGACGAATGTATTATGTGTTGAACCACGTCGTTCGAAAATCTTAATTATTATTAAAAAAGAGACAACCTTATTCTATGACGTGCTTGAAAACAAGATTCAAATGAACATACGTGACAAATGCCGAGCAAAACATTTGGGAAAAAAAAAATCGTGTGAAAAATAATATTTAAATAAAGGTGTATTTTCATATATTGCAAATAAAAATTGATCTAAAACGGATATGTTTGAAGTCTAATTTGTCTAAAAAAAGACAAATAAAAAAAGAGAGATGAAAACATTGAAAAGGGCAAAAGAGAGGCAATGAGGCATCCACTTTCAAGAAACTATAAGAAAAGGAAGTTTCGTGATAATTTGGACCAAAAAGTAATAATTGAGAGAAAAGCTTATATACCAAATTAAATTTTTATTTATATCAGATTATTATCTGTCATCGGACATTGGCGAATTATTTTTACCAAAATTAATGAATTTTAATAAAGTGAGCAAATTGAAATAAAAGACGTGATAAAATAAAGTAAAATTCCATAACTAACACAAAACTTCACCGATTTTAATTCGACATTAAATCCATCAATAAATAAGACATGCATGAAATTTACGTAAATTTTAACGTTATATTATTTTCTAGTGAAATTTACGTGATGTATGTCATAATCGTAGTTTTTTCGTTGTCTCGAGCTACTTCTCATTCTATTACATTCTAGTTATGTCAACTTTATGAATGAGAAGTTGCGGGACGATATGAATTTACTAGAACATTATTTTTGATGGAGACGAAGAAGACAAAATCACACAAGGCCAAGAAGATAAGAAAGGAGCAAAAATAAAGGCTAAAAAAGACAAACGAAAAAGAAAAAGAAAGAAACATGTAGGAAAATGATGTGTATATATATCAGCTTCGATCCGAAGAAACAATAAATTAAAAAATAAACAGAAGTCTAAGGTCGAAGTATCATCACGAGTTACATGATCATCTCCTCCATAGCAAAAATGTATAATGGCTAAAACATATGAAAATGGGTGTTCACTTGTTAGATTTTTAATAGGAGTAAATGAAATCGTATCTTTAATAACTTGAACTTGAAAATAAAGTGGGATAAAATTGGTCACGATTAGAGATAGGTTGTGCTCCATGTTGGCTTTTTTAGAAAAATGAACAATGTAGGACTCGACTCTTCAGACTTGCATTTTGTACAAATGGATTTGTTAGAAGAGTAAAATTTCGAAGAACGTGTTTTACACTTCTTACATAAAATTTAGGGAATTTCTTGTTGTACAAAACTATTCATCTACCGTATAATTTCAGATCCTCGTATGGTGGACTCCACACTGAATAAAAAATGGCAAAAAATCACACCCACCCCCCCTATGTTGTGAGTGTCCGACAGCATTTAGCACTCCTCCAAAATTTAACAGTTGAAACATCAATTTACGAAGCTTCGATTTTTTTTTTAAGTTAAATTAATATTCTCAAAATAAATTTACTACTTATCCATTTGTATCATTCATTATGGCAATATACCAATTCTTAAGTTTCAAACGGACTCGAATGCATGTCAAGTGCTTCCTAATACGATCAAAAAATGTAGGCCCCACTTTTCATGCGATGACGAAACAATTCTCCAAAAAAAAACAAAAAATCCACCTGTTCCCATTTCCCTATAATAACCACCTCAACCCATCTCTCCTTCCTCAATTCGCCACCCCTTCTCTACCGTCTGCTCTCCATAACCAGTTCTTCAGATGTTATCGTAAAATAGAATTTTTCCGAAAACTCTACGGAACGTTTTGACAGCACCATCGTACATATATCCATAAGACTTGGAAATGGGTATTGTGGAGGCCCCAACAGCATCATACTCATCACTTGCACAGCGCTCATCGTGGCATTCTCCGGTGCCCTACCTCTTCGGAGGATTGGCTGCCATGTTAGGGCTCATTGCTTTTGCTCTCTTGATCCTGGCCTGCTCATACTGGAAACTTTCCGGTTACCTCGAGAACCAGGGCGAAACCGTGAGGGATCTTGAGGGCGGGGAGGTTAATGGCGGCCGCGATATTGGCTCAGCAGATGGCAGCCTAAAGGCGACGCCACCAGTTCTTGAAGATAAGTATCTGGTGATCATGGCTGGCCAAGAAAAGCCAACTTTCTTGGCCACTCCTATGTCCAGTAGAGCATCATCTTTTGGCTGTAAAAGTACTTGCAGTACTAGTAGTAAATCTACAGAGGCATAAGAGGAAGATGATGAAGAGAAGAAGAAGCAGAAGCAGAAAAATGATGGGAATGTATAAATGGAGAACGTGGAGGACCTTGAGGCAGCAGATCAAGTCCGTCGAGGAACATTTTGTGGGTTATTTATTTTATTTAGATTTGAATAGGTATTTCGAAAATGTAAATAGTTCTTGAAGAAATTAAGAATGTTGGTAGAAAATTCCTTTTCTTTGTTCATCAAATGTTGTTCTGCCTTCTGGTGTTCTTCTCTTCTGACCCAATCATGCGTACACATCAAGAGGGAATTATTAACCCTAATTATACCATTTAAGCCTGATTAACCACATTGTAAAACATTATTTATGCACAGAGTGAATCTCATCATTAAAAATTCGATACACAACATCAGATAAAACTAAAAAATAAAATAAAAAAGACGAGTGAAAAAAAGTTGTTCATTCCGTATTGAATTTTTGCATTAATGATTTCGTTATTGGTGATTTACAATAGAAAAATAAAGTACCCCGAGTTCTTTTAGTTTAACAATTTAAGAAGTGTTTGATTAGATAACAGGCCCTACAAATTAACCCTTTAATTACCTCCCTCGAACTCTCTTTAATCATTCAACTATGAACAACAACGATTTCAGAATCGGACTACAAGTCGGATTAATACGTAAAAAAATAAAATGAAGTAGGTTGGGGACGGCCAGCCCAATCCCCCCTACCCTGACTATGAATGCAAAGAAATTAGACTAACGTAAAAAAATTATATATGTTGAAACAGTTTAAATTTTTAGATAAAATAACTCATTATAGTATCAAAACATATCTAGTTTTTAAAAGTGTCGCTATTATTACTCAATTATAAAAAAAATTGTTCGAGCGTCGAGCTTTTATTAAAATAAAGAGGTAAAATAAACAAGGCACTTGAAGATCAAAAATATATGTTGGTGTTAGAAATTTGAAGATGTGATATGGCGCGATATAAAGTATAAATCATACAAAGAAAAACAAGATTAAAAAGAAAACAAGTTGCAGATGCTCAGACAAATTGCTGATATTATTTCTTTTGACAGAGATATGGTTTCCCACATCTTCAGAGAGGGGAACCAAGTTGCAGATGTTCTTGCTTCCGAGGGTTGACATCATCGTAGATACCAGGAATGGTTTGCCTAGTTTTAGATTTTAAGTATTTGCATCGTAGGACCAGCCGACCTACCACGACATATCAGGGCGCTTGTTCAAATTGACAGATATGGTTTGCCTAGTTTTAGATTTTAAGTATTTGAATTTTTTTTTACTTTTATTTTTGCTTACAATTATGCCTTTTGTAAGGGAGGTAGTACTTCTTGTTTTTTGCTTCCTATTATTCTTGACTTTCACTGTAAGGGAAGTAGTACTTTTTCATTTATTGATGTTCTTGATATCATTTATAACCACGATATTCCTCTGTCACAAGTGATGACATATTAATAAAATATCGGAGGTACCGCCCTCCTTCCACTAAAAAAAAAATAATAATAATAGAGAAACATAATACTTTATTAACAACCAATGGAGAGAGAATTTAATTTATGCAATATTCTGCTTACAAAACTAAATAAAGAGTCCACTATATATAGGGAAAATGTCAAAAATTCTAAAACATGGTAACTAGGTTAAAAATCGTGTAAAACCGAAAAATAAGGAAACGCTCGAGCGATAATCGGGCGACTCAGTGACAGGCTAGCGACGGATTCGCTGTTCCAAATTTGCTCCTCTCGCTCAAACGGGAGTCAAGCGACTGTCCCCGCGTCGTCAATCCGTCATTTTTCCTTCTTGGACCCTATTTTGACATCTTTAAACCCAATACTCTAAAACGCGAAGCCTTAAACCAAATTTAGACTATATTTGAGTCACAAAACCCAACAATCTCCACCTTAACACAAATTTCGATGCAACGAACGAAACTCCAAAATTTTTCTACCTGGAAAAATAAGTCCGACTGCAGCGAAACATACCGAACTTTTCAAACTGAATCAAATCTATCCAATACTCAAAAATATTCATCTTCCACCATATCCAAACATGGTTACAAATGAATCTAACCTCTGAATTTTCAAAATTCACAATGAATTCAAAATTTACCAAACATGGTCGAAACACACCCTGTAGCAGAATCTCCACTAAATGCTTTAACTGAAGGCCCCTGACTAGACTCGTCACCTTCAATAACTACAGAAGCATCACATCCAAATCAGCATCCTCGTACCTATTTCCAATGGGTCTGTCCTTAGTCGTTGAATACAATGAAACTGCAGACTATGATGGCAAAGCTAAATTACCTATATCTCTCAAACTCGATAGAGTAGTATTCTTCAAAATGGACCCGGAGCCACTTCCTAACAGTAATGCACCAAACTATATTTCCACCGCGGTACCAAACATATGCTGATGTTTCTTTACTGATTCTGCCCGACCTTGCAATATGTATAATTGACATTTTCTTCGTCCCTCCAATACAATATGGACACCCTTCCGAACCTTCAGGACTCTATCTGCACTAGAGAACGTACCCTCTTGAATCCAAGTACTCAGCGAGATGATATTCTTCTTCAAGTCTAGAACATATCAAACTTGGCCAAATGTTCTAATTGTTCCATCCACCAGCTTCAATCTAACTCTCCCAATACCAGCTACTCGACAAGATTCGTTGTTCCCATGACAACAGCATCTTGCGTCACCGTTTCATATGATTCAAATAGATCCTGATTCGGACTCATATGAAACGCACAAGTTGTATTCAAGATCTACTCCTCATCAGGCTTGGATTCTACGTTAGAAATCGTCAAAATATCTTCCTCTCTTATATAGTTCTCTACGATGTCAGCTTCACTTGAATTTTTTATTGCCTTCCACGATTTGCAGCTGAATTACCCTTACCCTGCAACTTCTCGCAATCCTTCTTGATGTGTCCCCTCTTCTTACAGTAAAAGCAGACCCTATTACTGAAATCCACTCTCAACTTGCCCTTTCGTCGATTACCACAAACCATAAGAGCTTCATCATCTCTAGAACCAGCTCCAACCAGATGCTTCAGCTTCTCATTTGAGAACAAAACATCATATGCTTCTTTAATGATGAGTGTGTCACGACTATACAGAATCATGTCCCTAAACGACAAAAATGAACCAAGCAGAGTTTACAACAGGATTAAGGCCAAGTCATCTTCATCATATTTTTCCTCTAACATCTCCGAATCAGCGACAATCTTCTTAAACACGGCCAAATGAATTTCTAGTGATTGGTCTTCTGCCATACGATGAGAATAAAGCCTATGCTTCAAATGCAATTTGTTGGTCAGATTTTTAGTCATGCACAATTATTTCAATCTCAACCGCAATACAGCTGTTGCCTTTTCCTTCAAGATGTCCTGAAAAATTTTGTTAGATAGATGAAGATGAATCTGCGAAAGTGGTACGATCCTTCCGCTGCTTCTCCTCTATTGTCCAACTGTAGGCATATTGTCAAATCCTAACAAAGTATCATCTAAATCCATCTGCGCAAAGATAGCTCTCATCTTCACTTACCACAACGAAAATCTTGTACTGCGATCCAATAGTGGAATGTCATACTTCATGGAAGCCATCGATAAAAAAAACCTCGAACGAATCAAATCCTTGCTCTACGAAACTCTGAACCTTAGCTCTGATATCACTTATTAGGAGTTTAAGGATGTGATATGACGCGATATGAAGTATAGATCATACAAAGAAAAAAATTAAAAAGAAAACAAGCAAAAAGATGAATTGACAGAGGAACAGAATACTTTATTAACAAAAAATGGAGAGAGAATACAATTTATGCAATATTCTGCTTACAAAACTGAATAAAGAGTCCACTATCTATAGGGGAAACGTCCAAAACCCTAAAACATGGTAATTATGTTAAAAAATCGGGTAAAATCGAAAAATAAGGAAAAAGATTCGTGGTTCGCTCGAGCGATAATCGGGCAAGAGCCTGTCGCTCAAGCGGGAGTCGAGCGATCGTCTAGCGCAGTCAATCCATCATTTTTCCTTCTTGAACCCTATTTTGATATCTTCAAACTCAATACTCTAAAACGTGAAACCCTAGATCAAATTTGGACCGGATTTAAGTCACAAACCCAGCGGTTAGTTTAATTTGGGAAGATAAATGTTGTAACATCATCTAGTGGTAGCTAGTGTGGTACACAACACCATGCATTGTCTTGTTGAATGCGTGCATTATTATGGGTTTTGCACGTTAAATCATTGTGCAAAGGTTATGTGCAACTGGACATATGGTGGAGTAATTAATTTTAAATTGACTAAACTTCATAATTGCAATTTATAACATTACTCGGAATCTTTTACAATTTGATAATTATTTGCTGACTTCTTAGAGTATCTACTTCATAAAAGGATATTCCATATTTAATTCTTTGCGAACAATTATGATTAATGATGTAAAACGAACGGTGTTGAATTGATAGGTCTTCTTATCTGCCCGCGTTTAAGATTAGTGTTGGGCTTGACGCTCCAAGTGTAAGATGTGTCAAGTATATAGAAAATTTCATGATCTTATATTAGTCACTGGCTCGAAAGTTTTTGGCCATCCAAGTGGCTATGTGGGTTGCGGGTAGAGGTCGTCACAAGGAGTAATGCTATTCATTCTCACTGAGATTACAACCTCAGTCTAGATGGCGTTAATGTGAGATTAAATGATATGTAAAATTAAATAAGTCATTTAATTTCATCTTTCATTTAACTTATCATTTATAGTCACCTAAATTGGGGTTAAATGATATGTGAAATTAAATAAGTCAGTTAATTTCATTTTCATCTTTCATTTAACTTATCATTTAGAGACACCTAGATTGAAGTTATAACCTCAATGAGGATGAATAACATTATTATTAAAACGTCCCTATACACAACGTGGCAAACACCCCGTTGGTTGAGTATTTTATACCTCAAACTATTAGTAATTGATCGTTGATTTAGTGACAAATTTAGAACTATCAATTTCCTTATTATCTGATAAGAATATAACATTAGTTAGATTGTATTGGCAATTTTGCACTTCTAGCTTTATGTGAGTGATTGTTAATTTCTTGATGATAAATCTCATGATTCATGTTTACTTTTTTTTTTGGAATGTCAATTTTAGGCAACTGTAGAGTGAGACATCTCCTTTACATGGAGTCAAAAAGATTCAAGCTTGTGGTCTTATTTCTTTGAAAAATGGTGAAGTCTTCATCACCTTTTGCTAGTCGATTTGCTTAAAATATGAATAACTCAAAGTATGTCAAGATTGATGGCCATTTATAGCAACATCCATTAGAGTCGTTATCTAAAATTCTCACAATAATGCACTCTGAGAAGCACAACTGAATTTGTCCAATATTGATTAAATAAAAACTATCATGGTCCCTGATTTTGACTGTTCAAATGGGAACATTTTAATTCTTCAATTTCCATCTTTTGAACAGAATTTCTTCTGGCCTTTTGTTATTTGTTGGGCCTCTGAATTTCAAATTCTATATGGGTTTTTCTTCGAAATTGGGCTTGTACTTGTAGTTTGCTGATGTTAGAATATCTCTTTACTATGAACATTGGGTTGGTAGATACTTTTGGAGAATGATTGATAACGCCTTAGGAATTAGGATCAACATTAACGTTGTAAGAAATAACAAACCTTTTATAAAATTACAAAAACAGGTCATTAATTGATAAAATCAATAATATTTAAATGTGGAAATTATATAAATCCAAACTTTTGAAGATAACATAGCAAAAATCAGTGTGTAAAGTTTTTTATGCAAACTTTGGGCATTGATTTATTTATTAAATATTAAATATTGTAATTATCGTAAAATAATTATACGATATATCTATAGTAACTGATGACGCGTTCCCGTAATTATCGCATTTAAAATCTCCATTAACTTATCTTCCATAATAGCATTTCATCTCTCTCTCTCTCTCTCTCCACACACAAATATCCCCAAATCCATGCCTCCTAAAAATCTTTCCCACCAAGACTCCATTCCGATTCCACTTTCCGTAATATCCATATTATCAACGGAATCAATTTCGATCATCTGTAAGCTTTACTCAACATTGCACCCCATTGTGTTGTGAATAAAAATAGAATTGAAATGGATAAACCGACGGGTGCAGAAAGGGTTGTCAGTGTCAAAAACACCATTGGAAGAAGAAGCAAGAGGAAGTCAGAGGAGAGCCTGGAAAAAAACTCCAACTAAAAAGCACGCAGTTCCTATGACCGCGCGAAAAGGGATATCGAAAAAAGTTTTTTAATTTTTTTGGTGTTGTGTTACAATTTTAGTGATGCATACGTAGGAGAATAGTTGTTTTTGAAGTATTGATCATGCATTTCACATCTGTGACCAATATTCGTCTGTAATTGTTGGATTAGGTTTTTGGTACCATTACCAAGACGTTGAGGTACTGATTGTTTTTTCACTGTGACGCCTAATAGTNAGTTGTTTTTGAAGTATTGATCATGCATTTCACATCTGTGACCAATATTCGTCTGTAATTGTTGGATTAGGTTTTTGGGTACCATTACCATGACGTTAAGGTGCTGATTGTTTTTTTCACTGTGATGCCTAATAGTTATATATTATCAATGAGCATTAATGTGACCAATTTTATTTAAATATGTGACCTTATGAGAATTCATGTAACCAAGATTTTTGAAGCCTGTGACTTAAGAATCATCATGTGTCCAAGATGTCCGGTGTCTGTGACCTTTTGAGTCATCATCTGTCCAAAGTTCCCTAAGGTTGTGACCTCATACTTCTTTATGTGAATAATAATCTATAAAAGCATGGATTGAAAATATAAAACATGAATCCAAAACAGCAAAACCAAGGTTTCCCAAGTTTGTGACCTCATGCTTTTTTATGTGATCAATATTTCTAAAGTCTATACCTTATTCAAGAATTAACATTATGTCATTCTATATTCTGTCTAGCCACATAACTGAGATGTTCTGGAGATAGTGACACACAGGAGTTTGAGGATAGACCATTACAGATGAAGACAAAGTACTTTGCTCAAGTAGATAGTATAACACACGCAGATGTGAAGTCAACATTCTTATCAGCGTGCCAAATGCCGGATTTGGATCTTGTTGAAGCACTTCCAGATACTGATATT
>CAIGRS010030750.1:0-11061 GCA_903798395.1 Fraxinus floribunda
AATTTGTTTCAATTACCAAAAAGTAGAAAAAAAATAAAAAAATTTAAACAATTAGAAAAAATTACCATATTCGTTTGACTTTGTTTTGCATAGAAATTGTCAACAAAAGTGAAATTTTTTTTTGCAATAGTGGATAGAATTTGTTGCCATTACTTTTTTTTTATAAAAAAAAGGAGCAAAAAAAAAGATGGAAATTGCTTTCCCACCTACTAGGTGGGAAAACAAAATCAAGAAAATGTACATAAAATGGATGTACCTAGAAAATGTAGGAAAACCAAAAGCCAAGAAAACTTTTGCAATCAAACACCATCAATTGGCTAAAGTTGGAAAACATTTTCTTTTTCCACCTAATTTTCTAGACTATCAAACACGCCCTTATGGACAGATAATTGTTAATAAATAAGTGAAAGGGAATGTTTAGTTGTGCTTGAAACTAAGCTCAAACTCAAATTTACTTTTTAAGTTACTTATTTGCCAAACATGATTTCAAAGTAACTTTTTATTACCAAAACTTACTTTCTAGAAAAATATCTTATAAGCACAACCAAACATGGTTCCCAGTTCCCTCCCTCCTATTTCGCGGCCGCCCATGCATGTGTCTCTATTTAAGCCAGTAAGTAGATGTGGCTTTCTAACTCCGTGTACATATTTGGTGCAGGGGCTCTAACACAATTCCGCTTTGTAGTGGTAATTGACAATGGGAGGTGTACAGGGAAAGAGTGAATCTCCTGCTGCTTCAATACTAGAGACAAAGCTCGAGGCCAAAGTGACCGAGGCAATGAAGAGGAGAGAAACTAAAGGGAGTTCCTTGAAATCATTTAACAGCATTATCTTAAAATTTCCCAAAATTGATGGGAGCTTTAGAAAATGCAAAGCTACATTTGAAAAGTTCGGTAGGTGTCCTTTGATTGATAGATAATTAGAAGCTGACCACAGATTGCCTTAGTATTAGATATATGGATAACTCACTGGAGGCAGTTTCTTTTTACCAAATTACTTCGGAAATTCATAATTTGAACGGTGATTTTAATAACGTTTGTTCTCTCTTCGGTTTTTTTTTTCCTGTTTCTGCATAGATGAGGATGGAAGTGGTGCAATAGACCCGCAAGAGCTGAAGCACTGTTTCCTCGAATTGGAAATTAATTTCACAGATGAAGAAATCAACGATCTTTTTGAAGCATGTGATATTAATGAGGACAGGGGAATGAATTTCAATGAATTCATCGTCCTTCTTTGCCTCGTCTACCTTCTGAAAGATGATCCTACTGCCTCGCATGCTGTATCCTATTGTATTTAGTTTATTTCTTCCTCTTGTAGTTAGCATTTACAGCACTTTTTCACTAAGCTTAACTTGTTTACGTTAATCTTTTAAGCTTAGCTTAGGTAAACTTCCTGTTAGTAATTTACCTAATCTAATGTGTTGCTATGGACTCGTGTATGCATTAAATGAGCGTGTCTATCTTTCATCTTCAAATTGTTTTATATTCCAGTATTGTCAAGATCTTGACTTTTCTCCTTCTTTCATATGCACTGATGCACATTTTCTTGTTGTACTTGTAAGGGTGCATAAGTTTTCCCTCAATAGATATCACCGATGCTCTTAATTTGTCTCATCTAGGTTCTCAGTTTTGTTCGGAACTAGAAAGTTATGGAACGTATCTTCTTTCAACATGGCATTAAAGAAACCATTAAGTCGATCCTATCTTGAAATTATTTTCTGCATGGTCATAACCCTTTATTGGATCCAGGTGTCTTGAAGAACATCTTGAATTTAGAGCACAAATTGAACTTCAAGTTCTCTACTTTTGTTTTCTTCAAGATTACAAGATGAGGTTACAAAAGAAGGCTCGCTGAAAGATTCTCTGAAATGTTGGTCTTCTCTTTTGGATATGTTTGCAGATTATACTTGAGGTCTTGGATATCTGAATGATTCTCGGAGCAGGGTTTTCTGTTTGAGTAATGCTCCAGGGTTTTTTGACAGGGTGGGGTGACACACAGCACCTGTTTGGGTTTTTTTTTTTTTAATTGTACAATCATGTATCGATTCGTGCTTCCCGTTTTTAAACCTATCATTGATTGCGTCTGTTATATTCCCTGAATGTACCTTTCTGGCTGTTAATTCCTTGATAATTTATAGAAATCTCGAATTGGAATGCCAAATCTTGAAGCTACGTTTGAAACATTAGTTGATGCATTTGTGTTTTTGGACAAGAACAAGGACGGTTATGTTAGCAAGAATGAGATGGTTGTTGCCATAAATGAAACTACTTCGGGAGAACGATCTTCTGGGAGAATAGCCATGAAAAGATTTGGTCAGCTCTCTCTCTCTCTCTCTCTCTCTCTATATATATATAGAATTATGAAATTTTTGGATAAATTTCATTATATTCATCTGCACTCTATAGCCGCTAACAGCACCCTTCGTCTATGTTATTTCAGAAGAAATGGACTGGGATAGAAATGGAATGGTGAACTTCAAGGAGTTTCTTTTTGCTTTTACGTGTTGGGTTGGAATTGAAGACGCCGAGGAAGAAGACGTCTGATCCACGATTTTCAAGTCAGATTCTTCAGTAGAAAAACAGCTTGTTGCATTGCCAATAATATATGGTAGTTTGATATGAACATGGTATCAAACTCATGGCTTTTAGATTTTGTGCTGGCAGATGAAAATCCAACTGCAATAACATTCAGTAAGATGAAACACCATTTATCTGCTACATTAGACTGTTTCCTGTAGCAAAGGTGCAATTTTCATGATGTTTTTTAATATATGTATAATTGTATCGTTTGAAATTTGAATGCTTTTAAATACGTTTTGTCCTTGTTAAGCTAGCCAAAACAAGTAGAAATCAAATTAAGGGTATGTTTGGACCAGATTTTAATCTAAGTCAAAGTCAAACAATCAATATCAACCATATCTTTCCTGGATCCCACATCTTTTTAATCACATTTCAAAAACTTTTATCACAATTCACTTAAAATCTAATTTTAATCTACAACAAACACCCTCTAAATCACAAAACATTATAATACAAGATCACGCAGAAAAAGAATGCTTTAAAATCTTTTAAGTAGCAAATCTACACTTGATACAAAATATGGCCAACCCATCTGAAGAGCAGTATGGTGGATCACTTTGGCCCCACTTTAACATACAAATCATATCTTAGACATGCCCATGTCACCAAGACTCTCGATGCAAACTTGCAATAAATGAAATAACACAGACAGTGTTGGATGGAGAATGTTCTAAACAAACTGCCTTTAGCAACATACACACGCATACCCCAGCCCCGAAGAGCTCATTAGTACAAAATACCGTTTCTATATCTTCCCAAGCCGAACATAAACACACCCAATATCATATAGAGACAAGTGACACTTAAGAGTGCCGGTGCCCCGATGGCAGTAGGAGGCATTTTGCTGGCACTGCAATATATGTGGCATAGAAAGTGCTGTTTAGCGGCAGAGAAAAATAAATAAGCTCGACTACCCCCGAGTTTTTGCTCTCTTCATCCCGAGGCTGTTGTGGAAGGGGGACACAGAACCAGACATTTGAGAGCCATCTTCACGAAGTGTACCATTTATCATTGCAAGTTCCCGGAGCTGCTGCTTCTTATAGAAATCTTGAGATTCATCCTGCATTTATGTAATTAAGAATATAAAGATTTATGGCAGCGGGTGAACATATCTAAGACTAATAAAGTTTTATCGGTCATGGAAGTGTCAAATATCCTATGGAGAATAAGGTAATGGATTATATCAAGGTCAAAGCTTACCATTGGCTTTAGCAAATCCTCTAGTATCTCACGAGCCTGCATTAGTCGAGCATCAATTATCTCAACTGGCAATTCAGCTTCAACGAGTATGTGAAGAGGTTCATTCAGGTGCTCATAACCTGGTTTCCCCCTCATAATCTCTTCCTTCATATTTTAAAAAAAAAAAAAAAACTATTAGATTGTTGGATTGCAACAAGAGCTACCAGGGCCAAATATAACGAATAGCAATTGAAAACCGGCACAAAGTTGTACACAGAAAGGAGTGCAGATAATTAAATCATAGAACGGCCTACTTCAACATTTCCCATAACATGAATTATTTGAAGCAACGGAGGCACTTTGAAAAAACTGCACCATCAACCGACGTACCCTAAACTTGGAATGATGAGCATTAAACTCAACATAAAATTGGCAATCTATCTATGAATCAGAATAACCACAAGAACATCCTACATAACACACAAACATTAGGTCAAGAGTTGGTGTTCAAGAAAGAAGAACACGAAAATCAAAAGAAACTAGCACTGCACTGAGGAAGCCTGAGGTTGCTCAGTACTGATCAGTAAGTTCACTTCTCCACCTAGTTCTCTCAAAGGACAAAATGAACAACGTAGGAAAAACTACAAAAAATAATTCATTCCAAAGTTTGCAAGTTACTATTGATTCGCTTAGCTGCTATTCCAGACAGAGCCCAAGCTCGTCCTGATATAAATCTGTAATTTACAATATAAACAAAAAAGAAGGAAAACAATTTGAAAATTAAAAAAAACACACACACAAAAAAGGTTCCCATTCAGATAGAACTTGATGCAACTAAATGTCTTCTCTAATGCACTATAGACATCTTATCTCGTCAACGCTTAAAAAATACAATATTAATATTACTCTTGCCGGATCCTTGATGCTGCCTCGCCCTCTGATCAAAACACGACACTCTGTAGTTGCTTCCACTCGCTTAAGAGAGTTTCCTCTAGGACCAAGGAGGCGTCCAACAAAATTGTACTGCAAAATGGAGCATCCAATATGAAGTGTTAGATTTATGTGGAAAACCTACTCTATGAAATTAAGAGGAGAAAGAGGATAAGTGGTACATTAGGATATTGATCCACGGGAATATCGACTCTCATTGTTTGCTTGACAATAAGACCCGATGAGCTACCTTGGGAACCAAGCCAGTTTTGTGCAGAGGAGGGTTGCACCAAACCTGACATCTGCACATTATATTTCCTAGTATAGTCAGAACAGAAAATATAAAAATATCACACTTTCCTTTCCTTGATTCATTTATAGAATAACTGTTTTAATTGAAAAGGGGCAAGATGACCATATCTCATTAAGCATTTCAAAAGGCCAGCAGATTATAGCTGCACAAGTGTTCCACAATGCAACTCAACAGATCAAAAATGGAGTTATTAAATACATGCTACAGGAGACGTGAAACCAGCAATTCAGTTTGGTGCACTTCAACATTAAATGGCATTATACTTTGCAAATAACGAGCATATACAACAGCTAGTCAGCAGAACTGTAGCTTTGAAAGTTTGTTAGAACCCAAATATTAGATTTGGATTTGAAAGAAAAATATTATAATAGAAATTTAAGGGAGTCAGGGAGTAACACCCATACAATAGGATCAGAATTATAGAAGGTATCGAGTTGTCTCAGCCCCCTAAACACTAAATGTCATATAATTCTGGAAACTGGTTAATATATCTTGCACGTCCAAGGGATGTTGGCTTATCAAATGTAACTATAACGGTGAGATTCCAAATTCGAGATGCTTGCCTAATACTATGTAATCATTCTTGAAGTTGTTAGCTTCAACTACCTGTCACGAGAGAAGTGGAACTTAAAAGTTAAAAGCGCTATAAGGAAGTAATCAAGTTAGGATGAATGTAAAAAGATTCTGTTGGAGAGCTTCTTAAAAACAGTACAGAATTAGATCAAACAAAGTGTTATGTTAATAGTTAGTATCCATACTTCTGATTGAAAAGGTGATGCCCATCTGTTCACATTAGCTCCTCCATTCGAATACATTCCTCCTGACGCCAGGGGGCTTGCATGTTCAACAAGCCCACTTTGTTCTAATACTGACGCATTCCCCAACAGTGTGGTTACACGAAATATTTCTGCTTCAAAAAGGTCAATTTCCAAGAATAAGATGCACCAGTTAGCATTTGTTAAGAAATTAGTCAGCAGTCACCACAATATGGACAGACAACACGGGTTGTTAACTGGTTAGTTAAAAAAACAGTAGCTCTCATTCAGAAGATTATATCCTGGGAGAAAAGAAAAAAATTCCAGAGATGTTAAAAGCCATTGCAACAAATAAGATGCGGATGTCCAAAAAAAGATTGATGAAGTTCTTAAATGCACAAAGAATAAACATTGAAACCAAATAATTCAGCCCCTATATTACATAGACACATTCCTATTGCCCATAGACCCCTGATGTAGGGGACAAAACTGAAAATGAACACTGCTGCACCCCATGGTCTTTCTTAGAAATCATATAACTTGCAATAAAATGGCTGTGTGCTTCCTTCACCAGAGAAATAAAGAAAGGCGGAAAATTCTGCTTCCAATGCAGAGAAACTTAACACGGCCCCTTTTGCTCTAACCAGTTGACAACTTGAACCATTTTTCTTTAAATCTGTTAGCGTTACTATAGTGACTGAGTTGCCGTTTGACTAGTAAGGGAAGCCCTCGACTACTTCATAGAGGCTTCGAGTTCATTAGTCAAGTTTTCAAGCCCCCCCCCGGCCACACACACACACAACACAATCAAATCCAGGAGCCACCTCAGCCTGCATACATTAACAGCCTATTTCCCTATGTAATTTCCTGTCTGGTTCATTTCCTCAACAGCCCCCAGAAAGAAAACAAGAAAAAGAAAACGAAATTGTAGAGAAATTATACTGCAGAAAAGGTCACACGGTTTGTCCTTCAAGTTACCCATCCAAAGTCCAAATACAGTCACTCCCTTCTCAATATGACTATTCAAGCGAACAGCCCTCTTGCGAATAAGTACCAAAAACATTATCTGAGTAGTAAGATCTTGGTTTTCTTTCCTCGAAATAAAACCATATTGTCCTTCCACCTATTGGCCATGACATCACTCTGAACCAAAAATCTAAAAAGAAAAATGTTTCCTCAATACTCGTTTTAGCCTTTCTAAACATTGATTGGCAATATCGATGTTAGCAACAAATATCTTAGTAAGAAGAATGTCGTGTGTAGATTAAAAACCCAAACCATAATTTTTGTAGGTCAGTCCAGACATTACATGAAAACGTCCACATAGACCTTGAAGAATCGAAAGGAAGTAAGGTGGATGGTGACATATATTGCCTTAAGCATGAAAGCAGGAAGGATTATCCAATCCCCCACCTGGTTCCACCACAATCCAGAAAAACAAAAACCGATCCTGGACAGAGCATTAGGCTTGGTATAAGCCAATCATGGAAAACTATAAGCTGAACCATAAAATGAGAAAAATATGTTCAACTAGATGACCAAAATTCTTCTATTTTTCTCAGAGAGAGGAGTATGCCATTCTGAGAAATAATCATTTCTTACCCATTTCCATTATGACCATTAGATGATTCAATTCCTAAATGGAAAAACGTGAGGTCACACATCTTAGCATCTTTAGCCTCTAGGATGGCAATGAGGTAGCATTGTTTTTGCATTCGTATTAGTTTGCATCACCAGCTTTACCATATGTGGCAAGAAAAACAATTTGTTCGGATGATCATTGTAATATATTTAATCAAGAGAAATGAAATTTGTTCACAGGTCCAACTCACCCTGTTTCAGCAACCGGTTACAATGTGAGAGCACAGAAACGAATGGACTGAGTTTGTTACGCTCTGCCAGCAATTCGGTGAGATACCTGTCAAATTTCAATGGCATAGCATCTCCAGCTCATTAGTAATGGTGACATACACAAGCAATCAAATATAAGGGAATGGAGGACTAGAGAAAAATGATTTCCATCACCTTTTTCCACTCACCAAAATAAAAATTAAGAGCTGGACAACAGTTCCATGATACATTTGATCATCTTAAGAAATGAAAGAAAACGGCTCTCCTTTGACAAACATGAAAAGTTTTTAGTCGATTTTTTATACAAGTTAACTGACTGGAGTCCAGGATTCAAACAGAGTTCGTGGAGGAGGTGAGAAGTCCATCTTTCATTCACGATCCATGTAGAAACCACGACATATAAATTTACAGAGACTAGAATCGTCTCTTAGTAATCAAACATCCATTAAAACAAATTTCATGAATTACAAATTGCCATAAGCTTTGACTTAAATATAATTCCTATTGTATTTTTTCTTTTTGGGAATTTAAGGGTTCCTTGACGACAGATCAAAGAGAAAAAATTAACTTGCATATAGTTATTTAAAATTTTTTAAAAAAAAAATACTCATAGAAGAAATCATAAGAACCACGTATCTTCAACCATAACGTGCGACTAGGCTAACGCAGATGCTTAATCTGTACAATTTCACAAGGTTCAGACAAAAAATTGCCAAGATCAAATTATCCCGATAGAACTGCCACTACAATTTTTTAGAACAAAAAAATCACACAATAATATCCAAACGAGATTCTGTAAAAACAAATAAATCACTAAAGTCAAGATCCCGAGCTGAATTCCACTAAAAATTCACAACATCAATTCTGAACAAACTACTTGACTAAAAACAGTTGGAATTCCAAAGATCTAATCTTGATTTCATATAAATACACGAGTACAGATACAATAAGAAATAATAAGAAATAAAGAGAATAAAGCTATACTTTTCTTGCTCGACGAGTGCAGCGGCAGCAGATGAGGCAGAGCGAAGGCCAGCAGCGCCGATGTGAGGAGAGTGGGGGGCAGAAGGAGACGGTGAGTATGCCATGTACCTGCCGGACGACATTTCTCCGGCACCACCTTCAGATCCACCTACCGCTCTCTCTTTCTCTGTTATTAGGCTAGAAGTAGAAGTAGAAGTCTCTTAACGAAAATTGGTACTGTTACAGGCGGTGAGTCGATGGAGAAACCACAAAACCTAAGAGGAAAAAGTGGGGAACAAAAATGAAAAAATGTTGAGAGTTTTAGGTGTGTAATTATTTATTGAAATGATGAAAGGGAGGGAGGAAAGGTCCAATTGTCCACATACACGGTGAGTCACAGTCTTTTTTGTTGCTTCTCAATAAATCTCACATTATTTTGAAATAATATATTTAAGAATAGTGAATTAATGAAAAATATATGATTGAAAAAAAATAAAAAATTATCGATGTGATAAAAATATTATTTTATTGAAATTGTGTGAATGAGAATGAGTAGATGAATGAGAATGAAAATTTTAATGTGTCTAAAACAGGAGTTGAATTATTTATAAATCATCAGAATAAATCGATCACCTCGTCCGAATTTTGGAAATCTATAGAAGTCGAATTTCCATCACGGGTCATTCGTTAGCGATACGAGTGAATCCCAATTTCAGAGAATGGGAACCCTACTTATTCCTCATTGTCTCTTTTGTTACTTTTCGAGATATTGTATCTATATATTATTGACGAGATTTTAATAAATTTTATTATTTATAAATGATCATAGGATTTATAAGAATTGATATCCTTGTCCAAGTTTTGGAAGCTCCATTGAAGTTGACCAATTTAGAGTTATCATGTTCATTATTCGAGTGAATTCCATAACGAAAGAAGGGGCACTACATTTGTTGAGTAAAGCTGAACAAACAGAGTCAAAGATACGAACTTTTTTTGGGGAATGAAGTGGTCGATGTCGATTGGTAATTTTTTTTTAATTGTCAGATAAAATGTTAGCTGTGTCTATTTTTAAATCTCTGTCATTGAATCGGTTCTTGTATTTTGTTTATAAATTCTTTCTAGATGGAGGCTACATATTCATCGATTGTGTTGACTTATTGAATCAAGTATTCCAACTAGCATTCGCCTACATAATCAAGCGGTGGTTGGGATGAGTTTTTTATTTTATTTTTAATGCACATTTTCTTCCATGTATTTCGGAGTCTGATTGCAATTGTTAAAATTATTAAAGTTCGAACAAGAGTCACCATCAGTTGTACTCTAACAATCATTTACTTTTTCCCTATTTTTATTATCAGAGTTTTTGAGCGTTATTCTGAATTTTTTTTTTAGCATATTTGACCACCATTATTATAAAAAAAAAAAAAAAAAAATTGAATAATGATTTTTAGGAGAATATATGATTAAAAAGTAGGAATAATTTTTTAGTATATATGTAGAATATTTTATTGCAAGGTCGGCCATAATATTTTGGGTGCTTGTGTGATATTTTAAAGTGACGCCCCTTTCGTATAATTAAAAAATATGTATCAATAATATTACTTCATTGTAAAAATACGATATTTAATATTTTTTTTTTTTATTTTGTATATGTCGTGAATAAGAAAAGTACAAGTAATGCTCAAAAACATCTCCCGAACTTCACCAAAATTCATATGTGATCAACAAATAACNGCTTGTGTGATATTTTAAAGTGACGCCCCTTTCGTATAATTAAAAAATATGTATCAATAATATTACTTCATTGTAAAAATACGATATTTAATATTTTTTTTTTTTATTTTGTATATGTCGTGAATAAGAAAAGTACAAGTAATGCTCAAAAACATCTCCCGAACTTCACCAAAATTCATATGTGATCAACAAATAACCATCTAAGCAACTGACTTCTTCATGCAAGGCAGTAAGGGTGGAAGAGAAAATAGATCTGTGTTAGCTTTTCACTCTTTCACTTCGCCCTTTAACTTGACTATAATAAAAATTTAAAATCAATAAAATATTTTAAATTTATAATTCTTCATATATACATTTATAATAATAATAAAAAATAGGTGCCCTTACAAAGTTGAGTCCCAATGCGATCGTTTAAGTCGTGCACCCTCAGTTTATTGTGTGAATGTGTCGCTCCAAGCATATCATCAGCTCAATCCATTGAGACCCTTTATAATCACTGGAGACTTTAACTGTAAAAGGAGGGACATGTAAGGAACTGATTAAGAAGAGGCTGAGGTATTGGAAGCTATGTCTCCATTGAATCAGTGGTAAGTAAATGTTGAAGTTTTTATAAGACTGGTGCGATGTTATGGATATCTTAAATGAAAGGAGAACGCCGCATGCAAATTGCAAAAACAACGCTTGTAAACGTTTAGGTCTGAATTTACTTGTATTACTTTGATTTATTTGCAGCTTTTTCTGCAAATCTAAGAATTAG
>CAIGRS010030778.1:0-17929 GCA_903798395.1 Fraxinus floribunda
TACTCATTGGAAGCATTAAGACTTGTAATGATTTCGTACAAAAATTTATCACAAAATACTTTCCACTGTCAAAAGTATCTAAAATAAGACACGAGATATCCACTTTTTAACATGATGAATTAGAGAGTTTTCTCGAAGCATGAGAAATGTTTAAGGACTTTATCAGAAAGTGTCATTGCCGTAGTTATAACAAGCTTATATTATTCTGCCCAGGGTTTTATATGGCAAGCCTCTGCATTGATCATTCAAATCCAACTGATGGTGACGAGCTTAAGTATTATTTGCAAAAGGGTTGTAACCATAACAAACACAAAGAAATGAAGGAAATAATTTTTTTTATATAAACAATCAAATTTAATACAAGGATGGGAGGGGGGGCTGTTACAATCAGTTCAATACAAGGAAAAAAAATCTAGGATGCGGCGTCATTCTGTCGAGGCTCTGCTAGGACATCCACTTCCTCCACAGAATCTTCGACCTTATTGGCAGTAGTGAATGACTCTTCAGCCAAGAATTCCTCTTTAAGAGCCGCCTAATCTAGTTGGGGATGCGACTCTCACCAAGTCTCCCAAGGACTTCATTTTATGCAACCTTTTTCCAATAAAAGTCAAGGCCGTCATGCTCAGCCATTTCATGGAAGTGAGCCACATATTCGTTTACATCTACCTTCCTTGCCCCACCCAATTGTTGATTCGAGTTGGCATCTTCGGCAGTCAGCTCTTCAACATGAACCTTCAGCTTCCCATTTTCCTTATTAGTAGCTTCCAAAGCTGACAAAGCGATCCTCTGCAAATTATCAGAGTTCTCCACACGCTTCGTCAAAGTATTCACCTCAACTTTGTAAAGATGGACTTTATTATTTAATTCATCATTTTCCTTGGCGATTGCATCCACTATCGACTCCGCATTGGCTTACTTCACCTTGGAGGCTTCCGTGGCTTCATTGGCTAAAGATGCCACAGCCTTGGCCTTATTCAGTGCCACCTCAGCAACTTTTACCTTTGTGGGGTACTTTTTATTGAGGCCCTGCAGTTGTCCCATTTCCATTTGGGCATTCAAAAAGAAGCCTTGAGAGCCAGCCTGCAGGGCAAGACCTGCCTTCACCATATCAACCTAGTCACAAGTCTTAATGTACGAAGAATACTTATCACTCCAATATTTATGATAGACCCTCGTAGCCCGTTGGACCTCAGGAAGAAGCACCTCCATAGTGGAGATGATTTCGTCCGACCTTCCACAAATGAAGTTTTGAGCCTTTTCTTCAGATGGGGCACTCCTGGCTTCCCTCCCCCACCTCAGCTTAACGAGGCTAACCTCCTCTTCGATTGCCTATTCAACATCCACAATTTTTATAGAGGATATGGGTTCCGCTACAATGGGAGAGGGAGAGGCCCGATATTCTTTGATAGAACCAACTTCTTTTTTTGGGCCTTTCCAAGGAAGTTTCTCCTTCTTTCCCATTCTCTTATTTTTTTCCTTTTTCTCTGGAGGAGACGGTGGGTTCGTCTTTGAGAGGCACTCTTAGGTACCTCATAGAGTGCATGTCTGACTTGACATATTCTTTCTTATCATGTTGACCTATAAATAAAGGAAAGCGTTAGGAATTAGGCCTAAAAAGATGCACTTCACATAATGAGAAGAATAACTGAGAGATGTCTTACCCTTGGAGCCATCAGTTGATGCATGACAAAAAAAATTCACTTGCCGATGACGTTCTTGAAAGACCTTCTCTCTGAGGTAGCTCGTAGATGGCCTTTATAATGCTCTACTCAGATGACTCAAGCTTAAATCGGTTAAGTACAGCTACACAAAGCTTATATTAGACATACAAAAAGAGGGGAGAACAAATGCACAAGAGAAATGTTACACTAGATGAAGGTTTGACTCACTATACTCATGGTACTAGGTCGGCACGGTGATCTCTGGGACCTTATCTCTCTCCATTGTTTGCCAGCGACACCTAACCTAAAATCAGGAGGACTTTCAATTCTTGATGGAGCTTGGGGTCCCCCCAGATGAATGGAGAGTACGGGACCCATGGGTTTATACAGTTACCATCCCTTGCAGTCACTCATCCCATTAGAGGTCGAGATTGAAAAAAGGTTTGGAAAACGTGTGGGGGCATATCCTCTCCAAGAGTGACCTCCTTCCAAAGAAGAAAGGCCCCTGCTAATTGGCTCCATGCATTTGGCACTAGTTGGGTGGGGGTCAAGTTGTAGTGCCTAAGAATGTACCTGAAGAATAGGTATAATGGTAGCTTCATTCTCCCACCTAAAATAGCCTCGCTAACTACTACACACTACTTCTTAGGAAAATGGGCTCTCTCCTCCGAGGTCAGTACAAACATCTCTATATTATCTGGAATCCTATACCTCTCCATAAAAGTCTCCAACTCATCCTCCTTAATATCCATATGTCACAAAGAAGCCCCCAATCTAATACTAAAATCTATGGGCCCCTCTAGCATCATCCATAATCCTTTTAGTATGGATTATGGGAGATACACCCATCTCGACACAAATTAATGCCATATCTATTTCGGAAGACCCCTCAGACGCATTTGTTTTTGAAGAATAAGCCATTTTATATGGACAAAATTGAAAGTTTGAAAATGTGGGATACTTATACAGAGCTGGATTCTTAGAAATGAGATAAATGGAGTTTTTTTACATAGAAAGTGCTAGAAGATTGGGAGTATTTCAACACTTAGGGTTTTTAATTTTTGCAAGGCGATGAAAGGGGAAAAAGAAGGTTGATGGCCTTTTATATATGTAAAATGAAAGAACCTCCACCGTTGGATGTTCTCCCACTCAAATTGGAGCCGTACATTTGCAGTCTCATCTACTACGTTGAAACCAAAAGGTGCTTGCCCAATATTCGAATCAGATGAAATCAAGAGTTACATGTACCTTGGATTCACGTAAGCTTCGCTATCTGTAAAGTACGCCACATCACTGCACATTAAATTTGCACGCAATATGAACCTTGGAAACCCTACCACAACTATTTTTATTGGAAATCAATGTATCTTTCAAATCATTAGAGCACGCCACTCGGGTGCTGCAGTTTTATCGTAGAGGCTCGACATCTTCTCCAAAGGCCTCACCTCGTATCATTCTAGCCTTATGAAAGAGGCTCGACATCCACTCTAAAGGCCTTGCTTCATGCCATTCTAGCCTTATCACAGCTTTAATTATGAAAGAAGATCGACATCAGCCACAAGTTTTTCTTCAAACTTGAAAGTTCATGTATTATATAAATAATCATACCTGGACTTCAGGGACCGTTGTTACGCCTGGAAAAATTAGGACCCATAAATGGGCCCAAGTAGCCTATGTGGTGAACAGATTGGGAGGCACACACCTCATACACTGGCATGGGATGACCCGGTCACACGCGACGAACCACTTCGAGTATGAACGACTCGATGTCCCTTACACAGAAAACCTGGATCGACCTCATTACATGCAGACCCCATTGCAAAAGCTGACCTAGGATGAGGCGATAACGAGATCTTGAACGAATCTCATGCCATGTGAGTTGACGAGATAACTCACTGCCACCGCCGTCGCTACTGCCATCCTATTTGGTCAAGTCTAAAGCTCAAGTTAAGCTTTATGGATACAAAAGTGGTCTTAGCATTTAAGGCTATGATGGATTGATGTATATAACAAGAGGGGAGAGTTGTTTAGACGAGGCCACGTGCACTATCATCCAGCGGACTCCTTTCATTTTGTCCAAGTATAAAAGCTCACACTTAATACGATTCAAATGTAATGCAAGTTTAGACTCTGAAAGCTATATTCTTGACACACATTTTACTTTTTCACCCTAAAGCCAACCCATATTTTTTACATTGGAGGCTTACGTTTTAAGCTCTCCCACACTCAAAACTATTTCACCAACTGACTTTACCATTAGAGTACGCGTGGCCAACTCTACCCCCTGGAGAAGGTCACATGTGACTAACGGTTTGTATAAGTGTACAAGAATCCAGCTTACGTGGACGTGAGAGATCTTGAGATCTATTGGCCACATCATTGGTACGTTTTTTTGGTCAACAGTCATTAACTTGACTTTATTAAATAAAGTTTTTAGTCATACATCAGCTGAATTGACAGTTGTTTCTTAAGTCATCTTTAACCCTTCAGATTATAATATTTCCATTGTTGTCCTACCCACAATTCTACCTTCTTCCTTCTTGTTCTTGTTAATTCTCCAATGATTGATTTTTTTGCATTTCTCAATGTCAATTGGTTGCTTGAGTGGAGCATTCATTGTGAAGCTCTGTTGTTTTTCTTCCACCCTTGAGATTTACTCACCTTTTTAAAAATCTATTAATGCTCGTGCAGTTACTAGGAATGGTCTCTCTAAAATTAATGGCATATGTTGAGCATCTGTATCAAGGATAATGAAATCAGCTAGAAAGTAGTGATCTCCAAATTTGATGAGCATATCCTCTACCACTCCATAAGGATGTTTGAGTGTCCTATCAGCTTGCTGTAGAATTATTGATGTTGCTTTTGGATCATTCAATCCTAATTTTCTGTAGATAAATAGTTGGCATCAGATTAATACTTTCTCTAAAATCAATTAAGGCTTTTAAATTATGTGAATTTCCTATTGAGTAAGATACAAAGAAACTACCTGGATCTTTTAATTTAGGAGAGAGCATCTGCTTTATGATTGCGGTGCACTTTTCAGTCAATGGCACCTCTTCATCTACTGACAGCTCTCTCTTATTAGTCAACATCTCTTTTAGAAACTTTGTGTAATTTGGAATCTGTTGAATGACGCCAATGAAGGGAATGTTGATGTGAAGTTGTCTGAGTGCATCCAATAACTTCTTAAATTACTTTTCCAGCTTATTGTTCTACAACTTTTGAGGAAATGGGATTGGAGGTATGTGTTTATTAACATGAACAATTACCTTAACATGTGGATTGTCCGACTTTTCTTCTTATGCAACCTTTGTTGATTATTCAAATTGAACCACTTGTTCATTGCCTATGGTAGGTACTTTTTCTATAGTAGCAGCTGATATTTTCACTGTTATTTCTCGAAATTGAACTCCACTTCGAGTAGTGATGACTCGTACCTATTCTCTAGGATTTGTCTCAGTGTTGTTTGGTAAGGTCCATTGAGTTCTCCTCACTAATGCAGCTACCATCTGACCTATCTAAGTTTCCAAACTTTTAATTGCAGCATGCTGGTTCTAAATAATTGCATGTTGGTTTTTGAAATTAGTTTCACTCTTAGTAATGAACTGAGTTAATAATTCTTTAGTCGATGCTTTATGTTTTGCTGCTGCTGTTTTTGAAATTCTGTCGGTCTTGCTTGAAAATGTCCTCCTTGTCCTTGATTTTTATTGTTAGCCAACGAGAAATTACACCTCAGATTATATGTGTTGGAGTGAGAGTTATTTTGTTGCCTCTGGAAACTTTACACATAACAAACCTCCTTAGGCTGAATTATATGCGTGGAGGCTAAATGATATCTTTCTGTAGTATGATATGTCCTGAAACATTCGCAAATCGATTTCTATTGGTATATCATGTTCACATTTTGAGTAAACCTGTCTAACCTCCTTGTCAATGCTTCCATTTGGGCTGCTAATGATGCAGCTATGTCAACGTTGTGTATTCCTGTTGTTTTCCTCGACACTTCCTTGTCTATTGGCCACATGGATTGTTTCTCAACAATTCTCTCAAATAAGTCCAATGCATTGTCCAATGGAATATCTAATATTAAACCTCTTGCTAAAGCATCGGCTATGTTGCAGAATTTAGGTCTCAAGCCTGAATAGAATATGCAAATTGTAAAGTGTTCGTGATTGACAAGTAATAGAATTGATGAGTGATGGTATCGTCCCATAGAGAATAAATTCAATTAAAATTTACTAGTTTTTATGAGATTTGAACTATGCAAACAAAATTGAGTTTGATTTTGTTTTATGTTAAATTAATCTAAGAAAGTAGTAAAAATGTGGCTTTTATCAATTTATAGATGATTGTATTGGATCTCGAATACGCCTATTGCTATATATTTCAATTCTTGATTTGTAATCTAGTTCTGATCATACGTTCTTGACAATTGATAAATTATGATATATAATTTTTTTTCAAGACAAATTAAATATATATAACCACGACCCGAACATATTCCTAACCTGAATTCGAATGATTAGAATGCATTAAAAATTTAAATTATCTATATGATTGTATACGTGATAAATGTTATTCCTAATATTTATTACACATATGTTAATTTTGTCGCGTATTGTGAGCCTCTCAACATTAAACAAGCAACTTATCATCTAATTGGTAGCCAATCAATTAAATAATACAATGGATATGTAAAATTAATCAAGAAACACAAGAATTGAACTAAACTACTAATCTTGAATTAAAAATAAAAAATAAAAATAGGGTTCATCTTTATTCAATACGAAAAGGATCGAGCCTAGTATATTAATATATAAATTATAATAAAAGTAATAGAAAAATATCATTCGGATCATGAAATAATTCAAAATATGTTGATCTGCAAGTACAAAGTTGAATTCTTCAAAATCTTAATGTAATTGACCTTCAGTTCCTTACTAGGGCTTGATTTTCTCTCTCAAAATATAATAATTGGCCCCTTATTCTTGATGAATTTGATAATATTATTGTATATGAAGAGGCAAAAGAGGATTTTTTTTTTTCAATGTGTAACATTCATTTTTTATTTATAAGAGTAAAAAATGGGTCAAAATCGCGTCCGATTTAGGTTCCAACAAAGTTTGAACTGTGAAAGGAAAACGCTAATTCATTTGCGAAAATGGTCTGTGTGCACACTAGCATAACAACCGTGTGTGCATCATAGACCCAAATATCTCTCGGGTTGGAGAAAATAGGGTACCGCGCGCGCAACAAGAACTGCCCCCGCACGTGAACATGTACTCTTTGGTTTGTCTCTGAATAACTTTTGGTATTTTTGCCCACAACTTTCTCTGCATATATCCGATTGAGGAAATTTAAAATGAATTGAAAATATAATTTAGAGGGATAAAATACTTCTAGAAGTATAAATTTTCCTATTCGAATGTTTGCTATCCGAAAAATGGATCTCAATTTGAGGTTAAAAATTCGAAGCATAACTTTTTCGACTGAAAATTGATTTTTGAAAATGCTTCCACTATATTTCACTCATTTGACCTCCAATTGTATCCAATTGATCTTGTATAATCTTCAATCATAGTCTTTTAGTCTGAATTAAATATTAGATGTTTACACTTTGGTCCCCGAATTTTGGGTTTTCGCACGTTTTTCGTTCCTTTCTTGCAAATCCATCAATTTGCATTGAGTTCAACCTTACAAACATAATTAATACAAAATTAAGCTATATCTTATCCGAATCACAGACAAATACTCTAATTTAATGATCTAAATAAGTGTATAAAATATATTTATCACACCACATCATTTCTCCCAACCTAAGTGGATAATGAGTCTCCACCTAATAGAAGTAATAGAATTATTTCTCACACTCCACCTGATCAGGGTCTCTTCATAGATAAAAAATTTCAACATTTAATTAGCTCTCCACTCGTGATCCAATGTCACACTATACATTCCCGGTACAAACCACCAATGTACCCCTAGACATCTATACTCTACATTACCAATAGACACTCAACACACTGCTAATGCATCTCAAACCCACTATGGTAAATCAACACATTCGGCAATTACAAAGGTTAGGACTTAATCTAAATTGACCCACACACTACAAGGTTACTCCGACACCATTACTCAAAAATGTCCACAAAGGATAGTGTGAGGGTGGCATACAAGAAAGAGTTGGTTACTTCACCACACTCTCTCATACTACTCATATAGCAAAATGAGTATATCACAAATCTCAACCCACTATGCATGCAAACACATTGCACAAAGTAATCAGATTGCTCTCAAATTCATGCAAATTCACATATCAAATATATTAAAATGCATATATAACAATGCAACAGAATTAAGCATTCACACACATGCAAAAATGATTATATACGGATGCACATGAAGTAACTAGGTTTATTCTCAATACCTTACTGGGGTCATCACTCGACTTATAATCAGATTCGTCTCGCCTCTCTCCTTATCTTTCGTTTTATTACCATTCATAGGACAACCTATTTCACCATGTTCAAATTTACGGTAGTTAAAACATATCTTACTTTTCGCACTTGCCTTAAACCTATATTTGCCATCAAAAGTTTTATGAAAAACATTTTCATCTTGTCAAATTGAAAAATCACATTTTTCATTAGAAAATTACGACTCAAAATGTGTTGTCATTTTACTAAAAAATGCACAAAATACAAAATGTAACCAACTAGACCACGAGCAAAGTATCGACATAATTCACACAGAATAGTCAAACAAACTTTCCTAAGATCACGTGTAATTCTAATAATGAAAAATAATTGGTGACAAATTTACAAAAAAATTCAAGGCAAATAATTAAAAAGTAATTTTTAGGTCTAGTTACAGGCAATGATTACCTTTTCATAGTAACTCAAACCTAACGTCACCTGCACGATGACTTCTAATGCGAAAAGTAAATGACTATACTATACAATAGTAATAACTGCATAACAAAATGGAAATGAAACGACACCGAATGGACCATGTCTGAAGGTCCATAAATATCGAGAGATGTGAATCCACTACTTTAGGGCCACCTCTTTTCTCCATAAAGTCTCTAGCAACTGTAGGAACTAATCAATTACGAACAACGCTACAATGCTAGAAAAATGTTAGCAACAAACTGTCTGAAAACACTATTGCCTAAAAGTGCCCCACGCGCCATCACGCGCTCGTCGGAGTTCTGCTCATGGTTGTCACGCGTCGCTACTGGTCTCATATACTGGCCACACATGAGCGCCTCCACCTACACCTTTCATCGGTGGTCTCCATTTCACCAAACTCATTCTGGATCGGTCGGAAATCACGAGATCAACCTTAGATTTTGGGCAATTTTCTGGACAGTTTTACGATTTATTTTCTGCATCATTTTAGTCAGTTTTTGGAAGTTTTTGGTTATTTTTAGCCAAATCCACCACCTTGAAGCTCTAATACCAATTGTTGCAAAAGTTTACTCCAATGATCATCAAAAACAGTAATTTCTGGGTTCAGTTTCTCTACCAAACAATCAATCCAAACGGTTCCAACCCACAACCACTATATTAATCTCGATTGCTCCTCAATCTCACCTACAAAAGACAAGATAACAGTGATGATTTATAAGCCACAAAGATATGAGAAAAATAATGGAAGAAGACACAAAAAGGAGGCCAAATACACAAAGAAAGCCAGTAAGTTTTCTCCCCACTAAGGCAATATTTTTTCCAACAAGAAGGCAACCATGTTTTCTCTCAATTCAAACACAAATCACACACCTTAAGGCAATATATACATATATATATGTATGCTAGGTTAGGTTTTAGTTGGACCAAAGAAGTCTCAAATGGGTCAAGTTTCAAGTCATCCAAGATGTAATATATATGGGCCGTCAGTAACATTAATTCTTTAAGCTACTTCCAACGGTACACGTTGTTTTCGGGTCGAGCCTTTGGACTTGGTTGCTGGTAACAATTTAATCTAACAATTACATCATGGCTCGAGATTCATTAGGTATCAAAACCCAACATAAATGTTGTAATACCGAGCCAAATTGATTCTTCCTTATTTGACAATTGACCTTTAGAGACATAAAAGTTTGGATTTCTCTTTATTTGGAAATTGGCTTATTGACCTTTTTTTTGGTTCTTGGTATTTTTTTCCCTCTTTTGTGGGTTTAGCTCTTGTAAAAAGGATTTCTAAAGTTTTATGGAAGCGTACCTTACCACATTGTTTTTAGAGGAAATCATGCTTAGAATTGTGATTTAAATCATATTCAAAATGTACTACTCATTTTTGTTTACATAATTGTATTGCACAATCCCTCTTACCATCTTTAATTCTCAAAGCTCCCATTTTCAATATTTGTTTATAGTTCGGGCCACAATGTCAAAGACCGCAACTTTACTTAGCCTCTTAACCCAATCACAGTTGCAGTTTGCTCAACTTTAGTCGCACATTGTAAATATTAGTTCAGTTTGAGCTGTAATTTCCTTTCCATTGTAATAGTTTATTTCAGTTGTAAAATAGCTCTGATATTTGTAAATGTTTAGTATGATTCTTCGTCATTTAACTTCTACTTTTATCACTTAGGTTTTGTTCCGTAAGCTATTATAAGGGTATTAGTCATTCAAAAATCTTTCAAACTTACTCGTGTTCGCCCCCTGCACCAGTCATTATAATTTTCTTCTTTCATCAATTGTAAGTTTTTGCTCTCATCAACCAATGATCAATTTACTTTCATGTATCTAAATTCTTTGTTGCAAGCTTTTTACAAATTGAAATCAAATTTTTTTCATCCCAAAACAATTGAGAAAAAGGCATAAGGTAGTCTAACAGAGCAGACTACTACCACACAATATCTCTTTATGTGCCAAGAGAAAGGTACCCCATGGAAGTTAGCATTAGAGCTACGACTCACGTCCATCGATAAGAAAGCTATGGATCCAATTGTATTAAACACCAAAGAAGTTATAGATCCTTAAAAAAGGAGTACGAAACAGAGCGTAGATGCATTTGATGAGACAACTACTAGGTTTTGCTATGCCATAGAGGGCCTCGAAGAAAAGTCAAAGTGGCAAAGAGGGAAATTCTTGAATTACACATCTAACTAGATGAAAGCCGAAGGGCTTGCACAATAATGACTAAAGATGTTGCAATCATGCTTGATCTACAAGGTGAGATAGAAGCATCAAGAACTCAATTACGAGTACTTTAACGTGTGGTTGGCAATGGGCAAGCCTCAACACAAGAGTATGTTCCCAGGCTCAGAATTCTGAAACCGTGTACCTACGGAGGGGCACGTAATGCAAAAGAAGTCAAAAAATTCTTGTTTGATATAGAGCAATACTTTCTCGCGGTTTCGATCGAAGACGAAGCAAGAAATGTTAAAACAGCTACCGTGTATCTTTGTGGAGATGCAAAACTATGATGGCAGACAAAATATGCTAATATTCAAGCCAACAGAGTCCCAATAGATTTTTGGAATCTCCTCAAAGAAATGATCAGATCGTAGTTTTTCCCAAAAAATGTGGAATATCAGGTATGACAAGCACTACGAGAACTAAAACATACAAGCTCTATCAGAGAGTATGTGAATTCCTTTTCAAGACATATGCTGAATATCCGATATATATCTAAAAATGAGAAGCTCTTCACTTTCATGGAAGGGTTGAAATCGTGGACACGCACGGAACTTCTGAGATAAAAAGTTATTGATTTGAGCGTGGCCATGGGAGTCGCCAAATGTTTAAGTGACTATCAATCGGAATTGAAAAAAGATCAACCTTCAGGGAATAGTTAAGCTCTTGGAGGTGGAAGCATACCTTACAGACCTAGCTCGAACTCAAATAAGGGAGTGCATTACTCTCGTAATAAGGGAGGAGTCTATCAAGGCACCCATTAGAGTAACTTTCAGGGAAATTATCAAAACAGCCATCAGAGAAACTATAACGGTAGCAACAATAACAGCTGGAACAAAGGAAAAGCAACAGAGGAAATATTTGATGCCACTCCTAAATTGATGTGTTTTTTTGTGAAGGACATCATTGGGTGTCGGAGTACACTAAAAACGGAAGGTGAATGCATATTGTCATCTAGCAAGTGATGGAATGAGTTCAAAGAAAGATGTCCCACACGCTAGCTGTCACGATGAGATCGACTCTGAAGAGGATGAAGATGTGGTTGGCACATTCTCAATCGGTGCAATACACTATTGCACTGGCTATTGTAAAGGATGGTGTTCCCTCAAAAGAGGTAAATATGGAATAATCAAATGCTCTTATTTGTAGAGCTAAATGCCTAATGTACATTGATGTGAAGATTAGTGGAAAGCCAATCAGAGCTATGGTAGATACTAGTATTATCTACAACTACCATACAAGTACCGAAGTGGTGGTCAAAGTAATCAACTCCGCTGCTCAACCAATAGCTGTAGTAGCAAATTGTATTACTCAAAGCGGATCCTTTCGAAGGAAGGACAACTTTATCTCAAGTTCAGATGGATGACTTCAAGCTTATTTTGGGACTGGAATTTCTTCGGGATACTAAGATAGCAATGTTGCTAGATTTCGATTTGTTAATGATGATGCGTAGTAAATTGTACGTCTTCACTACACAAGCTGGGAAGATGGACGAGAATAATATCTCGGCCATGCAATTTGACAATGGTTTCAAAAGGAATGAACCATCATTTTTGTACACTCTTCATTTAGAAGAGATCGAAGAGACGACTAACCATATTCCAAAACCTGTCAAAAGGCTTATTTAGGAAGTTGAGGGCATCATGCCGATGAGTTACCAAAGAAATTGTCACCAAAGAGAGCGATTGATCATGAGATTGAACTTATTTCGGGTGCTAAACCTCTCGCCAAGGTACCCTACCATATGTCTTAGTTTGAGCTTGAAGAGCTTCAGAAATAATTGGGAAAATTTTTGGAAAGTGGGATTATTGTGCTTGCGAAATCATCATATGGAGCTCTCGTGTTGTTTCAGAAAAATGTCGATGATTCTCTTAGAATGTACTGTGGCTATTGAGCCTTGAACAAGATCACTGTGAAGAATAGCTATCTTATTCCATTGGTCACGGATTGCTTCGACCGATTGAGCAAGGTGAGATATTATACAAAGATTGATCTTAGGTCCGGATACTGGCAAGTTTGGATCAAAGAGAGAGATGAAGGAAAGACTACGGTTGTAACAAGATATGGAGTCATTGAAATTAAAGTGATGCCTTTTGGCTTAACAAATGCTCCAACAACATTTGGTACGATGATGAAATAGGTACTTCACGGGTTCTTAGACTGTTTTGTGGTGGTGTACTTGGATGACATAGTAATCTTTAGTAAGACATTGAGGAACATATGCAACATGTAAAGCAGATTTTCAATCGGCTACGTGAGAATGAACTCAATTTCAAACCATCTAAGTACTCATTCGCTCAGACGTCTATTAGTTTCTTATGTTACATCATCGAATAAGGTAAAATACATATGGATTCGAAGAATGTTACACCTATCAAAGATTGGAAACCACCAAAGAATGTCCATGATGTACGTTCGTTTCTCGGGTTATACAATTACTATTGAAGATTTTGAAAGGGTACTTAGAAATTATACTGCCACTTACCAAATTGATAAAGAAGGATAAGGTTTGGAATTGGTTATCCCAATGTCAAATGGTTTTCGAAAAGTTGATGAAATTTATGTGGATGAACCTGGTGTTAACCTTACCAGATATGACTAAAACATTCAAAGTTCATACTGATGCTTCAGATTTTGTACTTAGTTGAGTCCTTATACAAGAAGGACATCGGTAGTAAATGAAAGCCGAAATCTAAACCAAGCAGAATGTCGTTACTCGACGCATGAAAAGAGTTGTTTGCTATAGTCCATTACCTAAATTCGGGAACTTTTTAATAAGAACACGGTACTCAATAACCTCATCAAGTAGGGAAAAACTCGTCAGTTCTGGCTCGATGGGGGCGTAGTGAAGACTAAGGGAGACCGTCAATATGTTCCTAAGGGTGGAGATTTAAGAAAATTACTAATTAGGAATGCCATGACACGATTTGGGCAGGGCATCCCAAAGAGGAACACACTATTGTACTACTACAATGTGCATACTACTGGCCTCAAATACGAGATAACATTGCAAATTATGTAAAAACCTGTCTTATTTGTCAACAAGATAAGACAGATAATCAGAAAAAAAGGCAAGCTTGCTTGAGCCCCTTTCCATCCCAATTAGGTCATTTGAGAGTGTATCGATTGACTACATTATTGGATTGCCAAAAATTCGAAAGTGTATCGATGAAACTATCATCGTCGTGGTAGACTGTCTATCAAAGTACGTAACTTTCATTGCAGCACCCAAGTATATATCAACTGAAAAGACGACTCAACACTTCTTCAAAAATATTGTCAAATACTAGAGACTTCTTAAAGATATTGTTAGTGATCTGGATTCTCGATTTACTGGCATATTTTGGACCGAGTTGTTCAAACTTCTTAGTTCGACTTTGAGCATGAGTTGTAGTTTTCATTCACAATGTGATGGACAGACGAAGAACATCAATTCTATGTTGGAAGAATATTTTCTTTGCTTTATCTCTATTTCCTAGAAAAATTGGATGAAACTTTTGGATGGACTCAGATTTGCTTCAATGCCTAAAATAGCTCTTCCACCAATAAGAGTCCTTTTGAGGTTGTGACTTACCAACAACTTTTACTCCCTCATACTGTAAATATAGATCAAAGTATCAAGTCCCCTCAAGCGAAAAACTTCTCTCAAAAGTGGAAACGAAATATTGAAATTGCTCGGAGTTATCTTGAGAAAGCAAAAGAATGGTATAAAAAGTCTGTAGATTTAAAGCACAGTTTCCTTAAATTTAATGTTGGAGATCTGGTAATAGCCAAACTTCACGACAGAAACTGTTATAAAATCGACAAAAGGGAAATACTCAATATTGGTGCCAAAATATATTAGACAATTACCTATCGTGAAGAGGATTGGAAGAGTTGCGTACAGAGTTGCACTCCCTTTATGGTGCAAAATTCACAAGGTCCTTCATGTTGGTATAATCAAGCCATACTTTGTAGAAAAGAAGGATGCAGTGCATCCAGAAATGAGTCAAAGTGACCTGTGTTTGAATTGAAAAAAGTCGAAAAGAAGGTTGTTGAAGATATTCTGGACCATCGAACTACTCGAGCTTTTAAAAAATATCATCAATAGTACTTGGTCAAATGGAGTAGATGCACCAGTGAGGAGAATACTTGGGAAAGAGTAAAAGACCTTGGAGCTTTCAAACCATTAATTGAAGCATATCATGCATCAATGGCACCGAGGACATCGCCAAAATAAATGGGGGAAAATGTCAAGGACCGCAGTTTTATTTAGCCCCTTGACCTAATCGCAGCCATAGTTTGCCCAACTTAGACCATACATTGTAAATATTAGTTTAGTTTTAGTTGTAATTTTCTTTTCATTATAATAGTTTATTTCAGTTGTAAAATAATTCTGATATTTGTAAATATTTAGTATGATTCATCGTCATTTAAAAGTATACTCCTATCGCTTATGTTTTGTTCCACAAGCTATTATAGGGGGTATTAGTCATTCAAAAATCTTTTAAACTTACTGGTGTTCGGCCTTTGCACCAGCCATTTTAATTTTCTGCTTTCATTAATCAATAATCAATTTACTTTCAATACATCTAAATTCTCTGTTGCAAGCTTTCTACAAATTGTAATCAAAATTTTTTTCTTCGCAAAACGATTGAGAAAAGGCATAAGGTAGTCTAGGAGAGCAGACTACTGCTGCATAGTGTCCCTTTTTGTGCTAAAAGAAAGATACCCCGTGAAACATGGACATGTCCACTGCTATGGGTACAACCCACCACCTTGTGGGATATTTTACACGGTCTTATTAGCCTAGCTAGATCTTTGGTCAAAAAATAACCTTCATTGAACTTAAGAGACGAACATAGTTAAGAGTTGGGAGAGAATGAGCTAGCAATGTTATAGTGATTGGTCGCTGACTGCACTAATTCAAGAGTGATGAGAGAGTTTTCTTTTCTAGGAGTTTGCATTTCAAATCTAGTGGGGTGCTAACTGGCAAAAGATTACAAGTCTGTTAGGGAGTGGTGGTGTTGTACGATGAAGAACGTTGGAGAACTATACATCAATAGTAGTGGTGATGACTGCCGTAGATGGTACCAGAAGTGATAGCAACATGTGGTAAAGGTAGAGACAGTGTGCAAAAGTGGTGGTGGTTTGATTATACACAGAATGCGGAGGCATTGGTGGTTCATGATAGTAAATAGGTGTTTGGGCCTCTTGATGCTTGTAATGGTGGCGATGATTAGATAATGTTTAGGGATGTGAGTGTGGTGAAGATGGTCCTGGTGTTGCGGAGGTGGTTATAAGCGCCAGTGGGTGTCAATGGTGGTCATAGCGATGATAGCAATAACGGTGTAATACAATATGTTATAAATGTAACACATTAATTTTTTTAGCAAAAAATGTTGAACATTAAGTTTAAGAATAAGTTTAAAAACTGATCTGTTTGGTGTAGGTAAATGTAAAAACTAATTTGATGGTGTGTAACTAGTTATACAAGAGTAAATTAAATATATCTTATATATCATTAGAATCATTATATTTCATAACAATATGATGTTTTCGTTTATGACTTTACATGATTTATAATCTGGTCAAAGTGATCTTTGGAACGATGGTTAATTTGATATGATTTTAGTAATTGCGTTGAATAGAATTCAACATTATAATCAACTTTTAAAAGGATATAGACCAATTAAGTATAGAACCTAAGAATACTCCCGCTTCTAGAAAAGAGCAACGAGGGTTCTTCTCCGTCTACAAGGTGAACAATTTAGCTTACATCAGAGCGTGTTTGCTACCATACTCGTTGGCAATGCATTAGCCTTATTGTAATAAGTTCGAAAGGTATGCCTCCTCGATTAGAACGTTGTTTAATGCCCGTTGACTTGTTAGGAAAAAGGAAGAAAGTTTTTGCGAGATGAGTCTTTCAAATGTCAATAGCATTTCCTTTAAAAATATAAGCCCCCGTTTGGTACACATTAAAATTTTCATTTTCAACAACACATTCTTCAATAAAATAATATTTTACATTACATCAATAATTTTTCCTTCTTTTTCAACAACATATTCTTTATCAATCTACTATTCCAAAATACATTCTTCCAAAATAATGTGGCTCAAACACACCCATATAGTGGGTGTTTGGTGTTGATTAAAATTAAATTTTCAATAGATTGTGATAAAAATTTTCGAAATTTGTAGTTGAAAAGTTGTGGGGACCTATAATTTTAATCCGAAACAAACAGGGTCATAGTATGCTAGGAACTCTCTTAAAGTGGAGTAAACATTTGTTGAGTCTAACATCCGTGTTCAATTCCCTCTCTATCTCTAGGGACTCGTGCTTATCTGTAAAGAGTGTGGAAGGTTCAATGCATTGTTTACCGAGTTTTTGAAAGGATTGTTGCGTTCTACCCTGGACTGAAGTATGCCATGCGAGCAAACATTTATTTATTTTTTTATAATAGATTTTATAATAAATATAAGTAATTTTTAAAAAAGTGTGGTTAAAATTTTGAATTTCAATTGAATAAATTATAAGAATTGCTCTGTTTAATTAAGGGAAATTGTAATAATTCAGGTGTTTGAATATTGAAATTCAAAAATCAGGGACCAAGTTTCACTATTCAAAAATCAAGTAATATATTAAAACCCTAACCCTAATTCATCACTCTCGACTCTCTCTCTCTCTCTCTCTCTCTCTCTCTCCCTCTCTCTCCCTCCCTCTCCACTCCCCTCCCATTCCCCCCTCGCTCTCTGTAAATCTCCCCTTTTCTCTCCCTTTCTTTGAATATCACACAAAACACCCACATATCCATCTCTCTCTCTCTCCCCCCCTCTCTCTCTCTCTCTCTCTCTATATGCGAGTACACTGTGTGTGGAGAAATGGTATTAGCAATGTTGAACCAAATCGTCTGCGTAATGGATGCATCGGGATGTTTGGGATCCGCCCTCGGCCACCGTCTCCTTCAAAGAGGCTACGCAGTTCAAACCGTCGTGCACAACCATGGCTAGAAATTTGGTAATCTTCAAAAAGGGCTTCTTTCTTGAACTGGACTACGGATTGAATCCCATGGCCATTGAGGAGATTGTGGAGGAAAATGGCGTGGTCGCACGTCAAATAAAGATGGGAAACTTTGCCCATTTTGT
>CAIGRS010030856.1:0-19521 GCA_903798395.1 Fraxinus floribunda
TTTTAGAGGTTCAATGTTCAATTCCCTTTGACCCAAAATTTTTGTAAAAGGATTTCAAAACTCAATCAAATCGGCCAACCGAACAGGGTAAATCACCGGTTAACTCGGTAAAAGCCCAATTTTGACCGAGTCAAGTGCATTTCTATAAAATTAATCTGCTCGGGCCGGTCAAGGGTCCGGGCCGGGCCGGGCCGGTTTTTATAACTATGGTTTGAATCCCATTTTAGCGGAAAAATGCATTTTAGAATAGTTATTTTGGGAGAATGTGAGGTTAAAAAAAAAAAAGGAAAAATTTTCGATTTACGTTTAAAATTATTTAATTGAAAAATATGTGGTGGAAAATAAGTTTTGAAAAAATGGATCTCAAACAAACATCACTCCCAATAAGATCTCGTGATATGGATATGAGACACTTTGTTCATAAAAATTGAATGATATATAATTAAATCATTTATATATTGTTTAAATTATGGTAAGTGGTTCTTCCATTAATGAAATGGAGAATACGATTTCTTGAAGGCTTTAAAAATTAATCACCTATCTTTGTCTTGAGCAACTAAAATTTTGTTTTGTTATTGGTTTTGACTACTATTTAATTTATTATTTAATATTGAAGCTTATGAATTATGATACTAATTATTTTACAAGTTGATACTACAAGATATTGTTAAAAATATTCTCTACTAATGATTGTCATAATATATATGAAATTAGAGATTCATTTTAGGTTAGGAATGAACTTTTTTTGGGAAAATTTGGTGATACTGTGAGCTGTGGCCAGTGGACTCATTTTGTGTATGCCAAAAATGAAAAGCATGTTATAATCATTAATTATAAAGTGGAGGAGCTATCCATCACTTTAATTTTGTCTTTGCATTTAAAAAAAAAATTATACGAATTGATCTTGTGGTCTTCAAGTCCTTAATTAATTTTTTAAATAATGATGATATATTAGTGAAAATGATAATAAAAATTCTACATTAGAAAACTTCAACGGAGTCTAGATTGACCTAAAAGTTTGAATTTTTACAAATGATTTAAGAGGCGTTGTAAAACTGTCTTGGAATCACATGCTTTAAAATTAGAAAGTCTCATCAAAGTCTAACTCATCAACCGTATCAAGAGTCACCTCCTTAAGTGATATAAATATCTCGAGATCCAATTATAGATCTTTTAAGCCCTCGTTGATTGCAACCATTCCCTTTTCAAGACCAGTCTCGATCTTCCAAACTTTACAAAGTACAAATCAGGTCTTCTAAAGTCATTTTGTAAACGATGCAATTAGGTTATGAACAATCAACCATTGTACAATAAAAAATAATATTTTTGGTCGACAGTAATTAATTATTAGATCACGACCTCCAAAAACCACGTACTAAATTTCCGTTAATTAAAATCTATTTAAATAGATAATGATAGAATTTTGATTAATTAACATGTCCTTTCACCTCTAATGTAATTAAAGTAGCATCAAAACCACAGTACTCGAAATATTTTTGGCCACTGCTTTTTGAGAAAACAACTCTTCCCCACCAACCTCTCCTAGTGCTAATGTGATCAGTACTCTACTGCTATAGTTTATTGCAAGATAATGACCAATTAAGAAAAGTTTAAGAGTTAATTAAAGAAACATATGGAATTGGAGCCACAGCTCTTGTGTTTATTTGACTAATTATTTATAAACATTTTCATAATACATTGAAAAAGAAATACTATTACTACTCTTAAAAAATTAACAAAAATCGAATCAAATAAAATCAAGTTGAGAAATAAGATACTGTTTATCTATGATGTAATTTACTAGAAGTTAGGATCGAGGCTCTTCCATAATGCAACTTTCTTTTTGACCTGTCCATATAGGAAGTCTTATGTGAATATACAAATTTACCAAAAGAAGTCGAGTAGAAAACACGATGTAGTATATGAAAAAAGTGATTTGTCGAATGTACTCTATAACATCATTTTTGTACATCAATTGAAGATATTTTTTTATAATTTTAATCCTTCTAACTTGAAAAAATTTACTCTATAATCAGACGGTGTTAGGAATTTGAGAAGATGATATGGCGCGATATGAAGTATATATCGCACAAAAAAAAAAACAAGATTTAAAAGAAAGCAAGCAAGAAGATGAAATTGGTGGAGGAACATAATACTTTATTAACAACCAATGAAGAAAGAATACAATTTATGCAATATTCTGCTTACAAAACTGAATAAGGAGTCCACTATTTATAGGGGAATCATCCAAAACCCTAAAATATGGTAATTAGGTCAAAAAATCTCGTAAACCCGAAAAAAAAAGGAAAAAGATTCGTGGCGTCGCTCAAGATATGACTCAGCGACAGGCTAGCGACTGATTCATTGTTCCAATTTTTCTCCTCTCATTCGAGCGGGAGTCGAGTGGCTGTCCAGCGCCGTCAATCCGTTCTTTTTTCCTTCTTGGACCCTATTTGACATCTTCAAGCCCAATACTCTAAAACGCGAAACCCTAGACCAAATTTAGACCGAATTTGGGTTACAAAACCCAACAATCTCCACCTTGACACAAATTCCGGTGCAACGAACGAATCTCCAAAATTTCTCCACCGGAAAAATAAGTCTGACAGCAGCGAAACACACTGAACTCTTCAAACTGAACCAAACCTCTCCAACACTCAAAATTATTCTTCCTCTTCCACCATATCAAACACGGATACAAATGAACCCAACCCCCGAATTCTCAAAATATACAATGAATTCAAAATTTACCAAACAGGGTCGAAATACACCCTATAGCAGACTAAACGTTTTAACTGAAAGCCCCTGGCTAAATTCGCCACCTTCAACAACTCCAAAAGCATGCACATACAGATCAGCATCCCCGTACTTATGTCCAATGGGTCTCTCCCTAGCCGTTGAATACAATAGAACTACAGACAGTGGTGGCAAAGTGGAATTACCCGTATCTTCCGAACTCGGCAGAGCAGTATTCTTCAAAATGGACCTAGAGCCACTTCCCAACGGTACTGTACCAAACTGTATTTCCACCATGGTATCAAACCTATGTTGATGGTTCTTCATTAATTCTGCCCGACCTTGCAAGATGGATAACCGATACTTTCTCCGCCCATCCAATACAACACGGACACCCTTCCGAACTTTTTGGAATCCATATGCACCAGAGAACTTGTACCCTCTTGAATCTGGGGTACTCAGGGAGATGATTTTTTCTTTTAAGTTTGGAACATTTCAAATCTGGCCAAGTGTTCTAATTATTTCATCCACCAACTTCAATATGACTCTCTCAATACGAGCTACTCGACAAGATTCGTTGTTTCCCATGACAATGGCACCTTGCGTCACCATTTCATATGATTCAAACAGATCCTGATTGGGACTCATATAGAACGCACAAGCTGTATCTAAAATCCACTCCTCGTCTCAAGCTTGGATTCCACATCAGAAATCGTCAAAAGATCTTCCCCACTTACATAGTTCTCTACGATGTCAGCTTCACTTAAAGTCTCTGATTATCTTCCACGATTTGCAGTTGAAATACCCTTACCTTGCAACTTCTCGCAATCCTTCTTGATGTGTCATTCTTCTTGCAGTAAAAGCAGACCCTTTGTTGAAATCCACTCTCGAATTGCCCCTTCGCCGATCACCACAAACCATAAGAGCTTTATCATTTCTGGAACCAGCTCCAACCAGATGCTTCAGCTTCTCCATTAAGAACAAAGCATCTATGTTTCTTCAATGGTGAGTGTATCACGACTATACATAATCATGTCCCTAAACGAAGAAAATGAACCAGGCAGCGATCATAACAGGATTAAGGCCAAGTCCTCTTCATCATATTTTACCTCTAACGTTTTCAAATTAGCGACAATCTCCTTAAACACAGCCAAATGATCTTCCAGTGATTGGCCTTCTACCATGCGATGAAAATAAAGCCTCTACTTTAAATGCAAGTTGCTGGTCAGACTTTGGTCAGCACAATTGCTTCAGTTTCAACCACAATGCAGCTGTTGTCTTTTCCTTCAAGACGTTCTGAAGAATGTAATTAGATGATGAAGATGAATCTACAAAAGTGCATTGCGATCCTTCCGTTGCTTTTCCTGTGTTGTCCAAGTTGTGAGCATCTTGTCAAATCCTAACAAAGTATCATCCAAATCCACCTGCGCCAATATAGCTCTTATCTTCACTTGCCACAATGAAAATCTTGTACAGCGATCCAATAGCAGAACGTAATACTTCATAGAAGCCATCAATTAAAAAATCTCGAATAAATCAAATACTTGCTCTGCGGAACTGCTGAACCTTAGTTCTGATACCACTTATTAGGAATTTGAGGAAGTGGTACGGTGCAATATGAAATATAGATCTCACAAAAAGCAAGATTTAAAAGAAAGTAAGCAAGAAGATGAAACAGACAGTAGAGGAACATAATACTTTATTAACAATCCATGGAGAGAAAATACAATTTATGCAATATTCTGCTTACGAAACTGAATAAAGAGTCTACTATTTACAGGGGAACCATCCAAAACCCTAAAACATGGTAACTAGATCAAAAAATTATGTAAAATTGGAAAATATGGAAAAAAGATTCGCGGCCTGTCTTGGACCCTATTTTGATATCTTCAAGTCCAATAACTAAAACGCGATGTCCTAGACCATATTTGGACTGAATTTGGGTCACAAAACCCAACAAATGGTATGTACATAAAATACTCCACAGTCTTCACAAATATCTATAATAAAATTCTTTGTCTAATATAACTAATTTGATATAACTCACACGTCCCATAATTTTCTATTAAATTGTGTATTAATTTATCTTCATGAATAAATAAGCTAAAAATAGTAAATTTACTTGCCTCCGTGTAATTTAAAATTTCTTGTTCTTATCCTAAAATAAGTACCTTTTTATGTTAAAGTTGAAAATAAGTACTTATTTTGAAAGTAATCCTATTCATGTCAAAATAAGTATTTTTTAATTATTAAATAAAAAAAATCTCCATCATGTTTAGAAAATCTATTTGATACTAAGTTCAAAAAAAAGGGAAAAGTTACTTTCGTATTAAACATATTTAGATATTACTTTCTTATCTTAGCCTTTGTAGGTTTCATTTTTTTCGCTAGTTTTTTTTTTTTTTTAAAATTAAACACTAATTTTAACCACACATGTTGACACTGACCTCCGAGGTCGCTTAGTTCGAATTTATATACTTGATGAAATCATGAAATGATGATAATGTGAGCTCGGATGTATGAGGTCAGCTCGGATCTCAAATGACTTATCATGAAGCTTGTATAGTCCTTCAAGGTGGAATACTGAAAAATGATTAAGAATCACTGACAGAATCTTCAAGTTACCAATCAGAAGAGTACACTTGGAAATGTTTCACGTCAGCGCCCACACTATCCTCCAATCAGAAGTCTTAACTTCTCTTCTTAAGTAATGCATTAAATGCTGGGGACCACTAGTGCCAGTAATTTATGATCAACTAGCAAAGTTGAGCTCGGTCACCAATCCTTTTACGCCAACATATGTACTTGTTTAGTTCGGTGTTTGGATTGAAAATACAGCATTGTACTGCATGCATGCAAATTTCTCCTATATAAGGCCAAGAAAGCAAAAGAATCGGGGAGGACATCGATTCTGGGAAAATATATACAAAATTCTTGCATTTCTTACATATTTCAAATATCTCCTATAATTAGAGAAACGAGATTATCATATTATCACCTTGTAACCATTTGATTAAACCCCAACTAAATTTGTGTACATTTCTTAAGTTGGCTTGAATTTTGTTTATACATTTTTCAACGTCAACAGTTTGGCGCTAGAAGAAGGGCCCAACTTGAAAAACAGCCCCATCTCTTCACAAAATTGAGGAAATAGCATCATGGATGAATTTTCAGTATCTGAAAATCAATCCCATACTCATCCAGAACAAGCCAGCAACCTAAAAAACCCTGAAAGGCGAGGTCGAAATGACAGTACCGACCCTCAAATGGCGACAATGAAGGAAGCCATTGAAAAATTGACAAACATTGTCAGTAGGCTAGAGTAAAACCAAGTTCGAAATCTACCACAGAATATTAAGGTGGAGTCTCCCCGTTAAGGGAAAACCAGGCGACTTCCCACTAAAAGGACATTACAATTTTCAGGTGGGGAATCATCCAAAAGTCGAACTAAAAAAGTCAAAAGTTCTCCTATGGTGATAGAATCAGCTACCAGAAGAACAAATAGTGTGTTCAATAGATTGGGTTCCCAACATTCTTTGACACCCACCAAAAGGCCTGATGAGCCCCGTAGAAACCATCTCACTGAGCGACCAGAACCTAAGATTAGTGCCCTCAAGAAACGCATAGCGGGCTTGGAAGGTAAAAGTAAAAGGAGCTCTGACGAATACTTTACAAAGCGTCACTCATCCTTTACTGAGGATATTTTGGCAAAACCATTGCCTGAAAAGATGAAAATACCACAGCTAATCGATTATGATGGGGAAGGAGACCCTCTCAGCCATTATAAATACGCCTCTTAGATGGAGCTACAAGGAGCTGGAGATGCCATCATGTGCCGAGGTTTCCTTTAACTTTAGGAAATAAAGCTCAGCAATGGTTCTGAATGTTACACCAAAGATCTATAAAGAGCTGGAATGACCTCGCCACTGCATTTCTCGCCCAGTTCATGGGATCAAAGGTGAAAACTACACCCAAGGAGAGATTGGTAAGCATCAAACAAGGAAATACTGAATCCCTCAAAAACTACTTGAACAGATTCAACAAACAATCTATGGAGGTGGAGAAAATCTCTGATGACGCCGCACTTATGGCAGTCTTTTTCGGGTTAAAACCAAAGACAAGATTTTGGTAGTATGTCCATGAGGACGGACCTCGGACATACCATGAACTCTTAGGACAAGCTGAAAAATATATAAGTGTGGAGGAAGCCACGTCAGATCAGGAGGATGCCAAGTAAGTCCCTCAATCTCCACAACAAACAAAGGAAAAACAAATAGATAAAGATTCAGGTCGGGAAAGAAGAAGAGAGAAAAGGGACCAAGGTTGTTCTAGGCCATATCCCGACAAATTTGGCAAATATCACCCCTTAAATGCCACCTTGGAGGAAGTCTTTCTTCAGGCTGAGGAAAAGGAGTCTTTTTGCCGACCTCCTCTCCAAAGGAAAGAAATAACTGGGAAGGGCTAGGGAAAGTGTTGTCGTTATCACAGAATGACAGGACATAACACTAACAATTGTCGAAACCTTAAGGAAGAGGTGGAAACACTTATTCGACGTGGTCACCTACAAGAATTTGTAGCCAAGCCACAACGAGCAAGCCTTGCTGGGTTCCAACAACCAAATCAGCAAGGGCATCTCAGCAAGTTCGTCATGGGCCTCAAGCTCGAGACCCACAACCTTGCGTTGAGATCCGAATATTGATAAGTAAGAATCAATGCCTGGAGGGTTCGAGAAGAACAAGACGTAGGTTAGTACATGATGCTCATGTGTGGCAGAACGATAGTATAATGTGTCCAACATCGGAGGCCGTCACCTCACCGGACCCTGAATGGTTTGGATTTTCATAAAAAGATGCACAACGAGTTTTGAAAAACTAAAGTGATGCACTAGTCATAGCAATAAATGTGGCAGGAGTTCAAATACACCGAACCTAGTGGACAATGGGAGTTCGGTAAATGTACTCTACTATCGAACCCTTAAGCAAATGGCTATACAAGATCGGTATCGTCAACTGTACTCCAAGAGACTGCAAAGATTCTCTGGAGATCCAATTGAAGCTCGGGGGAAGATAGTACTCAGTGTGGAGCTTGGTGAACCTCCTTACCACAAAATAATTTTAGCCTATTTTATCGCCTCATGGTACAGGACAGGTCAAAGGGAATAAAGGTAGTGCTGCCCAGTGTTAGGTGGTGGTTAACTTAAAAGGAAAAAAGATTCATTACCCTTCGGAGATTTGTATGATGTGCACAATAGAATCCCTGCCGGATTCATTGGATCCGCGATTAAAAGTACGGTGAAGAAAACTTGTGGAAGAACTGGATGTCATAGAGGTCGAAACAGGTAGTCCACAAAAGAACTAAAAATAGGTCATGAACTCTGACCTCCACTGAGAGAGCAGATCGTCAGTTTCCTCCAAGAAAACATTGATGCCTTTGCTTGGGAACATGCTGACATGAAAGAAATTGACCCGAAAGTCATGTGCCACAAGTTAGGAGTTGACCCTTTGGTGTGACCTAAACAGCAGAGGCGAAGGCCCTTAAATCCAGAACGATATGAGGCTCTAAACAAAGAAGTACAGAAGTTGCTCAAGAACGAATTTATCCGAGCCAATCCTGTTTTGGTTAAAAAGAGTAATGGGGATTGGAGGATGTGCATCGATTTCACCGACCTGAACAAAGCATGCCTTGAAGACAGCTTCCCCTTACCCATAATAGACCAGATGGTGGACGCTACTATTGGACATGGTTTGCTCAGTTTTATGGACGCATATTCAGGCTACAATCAGATTTCCATTTACGAACAAGACCAAGAACATACAACATTTATCACTGACAGAGGTCTGTATTGTTACAAAGTAGTGCCATTTGGCCTTAAGTATGCTGTGGAAACCTATCAGCGCTTGGTTAATTCTATGTTCATCAAACAAATTCGAAAAACCATGGAAGTATATGTGGATGACATATTGGTTAAAAGCACGGATGCACAGAATCATTTGCAACATCTCGCTGAAATGTTCAAGATCCTGAGGACATATGGGATGAAGTTGAATTCCCACAAATGTGCTTTTGGCGTAAGTTTGGGAAAATTCTTGAGATACATGGTAACCCGTAGAGGAATTGAGGCTAACCTAGAAAAGATAAGGGTCATTATTGAAATGCGTCCTCCAGCTAGACCCAATGAAGTTCAAAGTTTAACGAGATGAAAAGATGCCCTTCGCCGCTTCATGTCGAAATCAACAGATAAGTGCAGACCTTTCTTTGATATATTAAAAGGAGGAAGAAACTTGAATGGATATTAGAGTGTCGGCTCACTTTTGACCAACTAAAGTCACACTTAGCACGACCACCTGTGTTGTCTAAGCCTAAGGTAGGAGAAATATTAATGCTCTATTTGGCGGTTTCAGAACACGCTGTCAGTGCGGTACTAACTAGGGAGGAAAACAGAGTGCAACATCCTGTCTACTATGTTAGCAAGGCTTTACATGACACTGAATTCCGTTATTCCCCGTTGGAAAAGTTAGCTTACGCATTGATAATAGCAGCTCGAAAATTAAGGCCGTACTTCTTAGAGCACCCTATTGAGATCTTAACCAATCATCCACTGAGGCAAGTACTACAGAAACCTGATACTTTAGGAAGGTTGGTAAAATGGTCAATTGAGCTAGGGCAGTTCAATATAAAGTATAAGCCACCCATCTCCATAAAAGCTCAAGCAATCGCAAATTTTATTGTTGAGTTCAGCTCAGATCCAACAAAAGAGTCATCTCCTCACTTACCTTGGAAACTTTTCGCTGATGGGTCCTCCATTGATGAACGAGCAGGAGATGTAATTGCGTTGATAAATCCTAATCAACTATTATTTTGCGAGGCATTGCCATTTGATTTCAACTCCTCCAATAACGAAGCTGAAAAAGAGGCCCTCATAGCTGGCCTAAAGATGGCAAGTGAAATGAAGGTTGATTGCTTGATTGCACACAGTGACTCACAGCTGGTAGTAAATTAAGTCAATGAAGCCTACCAAGCTAAGGAAGAGAGAATGAGTAAATATCTTCAGCTCGTCAAAAAAGAGCTACATAAGTTTCGAAGAATAGGAAGAATCCATCGCCCTGCCATTGAAGAATCTGAAATTATTTACATGGTGACCGACCTCAAATGAACCTGGATGGATGAGATTGTCTTGTATCTACAAACAGGCGCGTGCCCTGAGGATCCTATTTTGGCACGAAAGTCACGAATAAGGTCAGCAAGGTATACTTTAATCAATGAAGTTTGATATAAACGAGGATATTATGTACCATTGCTCAGATACTTAAACAAAGAAAAAGCTATACGTGCTATGGAGGAGGTCCACGGAGGCATATTTGGGAACCACACTGGGGGACAAGTATTGGTTCAAAAGATAGCGTATCAAGGATATTTTTTGCCAACCATGAAAAGGGATGCATTGGAATTTACCAGAAAATGTGACAAGTGCCAGGGTTTTGCTCCAAACATCAAACTACAACCTAGAGAAATGAACTATGTCATGACACCATGGTCTTTTTCAAAATGGGTGGTCGATCTGATCAGTCTCATGCATGTAGGAAAAGGAGGCATGAAGTTCGCAATCGTGGCTGTTGATTATTTCACCAAATGGTTGAAGCAGAACCGTTGGCCAAAATAACAGAATACAAGACTACTGAATTCATATGGAAATCAATCATATGTAGATTTGGAATACCTTACTCCATTGTGATAGATAAAGGAAAACAGTTTGACAATGTTCGCTTTGCAAGCTTCTATAAGGAGCTGGGAATACAGAAACACTTCTCTACACCAAATCACCCCCAGGCTAATGGCCAAGTTGAGGCTATTAATAAGATTATCAAGCATACGCTGAAAGTAAAACTTGATACTCTTAAGGGAAGATAGGCAGAGGAACTTTCCAGTGTGCTATGGTCTTATCGTACCACTACTAGAAATAGCACAGGAGAAACTCCATTTTCCTTAACCTTTGGAGTAGAAGCTGTTATTCCCCTTGAAGTTGAAATTCCTTTAGTCAGAACTTTAACATATCATGAAGATAAAAATGAGCAAGCATTATGAGAAGAGCTGGATCTGATAGAAGAAAAAAGGAATACTGCTGAAATCAGAAATGTAGTTTACAAGCAACGCAATGCGAGATATTACAATTAAAAAGTGAAGAAACGCGAGTTTGAAGTCGGCGACCTTGTCTTGAGAAAGGTCTTTTTGGCTACAAAAGAATTGAATGCTGGATCTCTAGGACCTAATTGGGAAGGTCCTTATAAAGTAAGCAAAGTACTTCTCAAGGGGGCTTACGAACTAGAAGATATGGAAGGGAGACCTTTGTTGCATCCCTGGAATGCGGAACACCTTAAGAAATATTATCAGTAGACAACTGTAATACATGGTTGTTCATGAATAAGAAAGTATGTTTCTCAAAATAGTACAATTCCTACAAGGAATTTCTCAAACCCTATTCATGAAGTAGGTCGAACTAAATATTGTGAGTGCTACAACACTTAGTACAATTCCTATAAGGAATTCTCAAGCTCTACTCATGAAGTAGGTCGAACCAAATGTTGTAAGTGCTGCAACACTTAGTATAATTCCTACAAGGAATTTCTCAAGCCCTACTCATGAAGTATGCCGAACTAAATGTTGCGAGCAACACAACACTTAATTCTATTTTTTATCTAAGCTCACTGGTGTTATAAAACGTTCGGGTTAAGTAAGTTAGTTCATGAAAATTATATTCTAAACGGTTAGGAAGTATTGAAGCAAGGGCAAAATTTAAATTTATCATTCATAAAGCAAAAGCAGTACAAAAGTTTTGAGGAACTAAACAAAAAGTACATAAAGGAAAATTACGAAATAAAGGGATCATGGGCAGAACTATTTTCCTCAATTGGAGCATTTTGGGCTTCAGTTGCCTTCAATAATTGCTCCACTTCCTTCTGCTTCTCCTCTTAAGCCTTCACCAAAAAGTTAGTGTCCTAGTCCGGCTTTTGTTGATTAATAAATTTGATAATATCTCATATGGCCAAGACGTAGGCCTCTTGGGCTATTGCACCAAAAGTCGAGGAGGCCCTCCATTCCTCCACTGCCTTGGAGACTTTCAGTTCAGCCTCCTTCTTGATTTCTATCGTCTGGGCTACTGCTTTGTCAACTCGCTTCTTTTCATATTCAACTCGAGTATTCACCTTGTCGTCCTAGATTCGAAGAGCCTCGTTATCATCCATCAATTTATGCTCCGTATAAGGCTGAAGTTGAGCTCTTCTCCCATCTTATTGAGGCGATCTTCATAATTTTGCCTCTCTTCAGCAAAAGATAACTTCTCTGCTTCCACTTCGACAAAAAGCTTATCAGCTCTAGCTTTGAACTCTAGCACAGAATCAAGCTCGGCCTTGACCTAAGAAGTATAAAAATAACATCAAAACATTTAAGTGAAGTAAGGAAACTATTAACAAAGAGCTCAACGTTGAAGAAATCTTTTTTACCTTATCAGCCACTGAAGATATATGGAGAACAGCTCGATGATAATAGAGTTAAGCTGAAATGACGTTCTCTCCAATAGGTATCTCACTTAAGAAGCCCTGATCCTTATCATTCCAACTTCTTATCATGAGGATAGCCGATGCTCTGAGAGGAGGAGGAAAAGCAGCAACTGACCCCCTCGCTCGAAAGAGAGCTCAGAGAAAGTCCAAAAGTACCTTAGGACGGCGCCCAATGGGCGAGCTCGGATGAGCAGCATGAGTGGTGTAATTAGAAGTTTGGCCTAGCGATGTCTTTGTAAAAGTTGCTCATCCTCAAGTGTCGTCTCAGTCTCCTCAAGTCGGTCCTATCCCTTTGCGATAACCTCCTCTCTTTTTTTCTTAGCAGCCTCAGTTGCTTTAGCTGCCCTGGCAGTATGGAAGTTCAACACATCTAACTGTTGGCCAGGACATATAAAGGAGAAAATTAGAGTTGGATCGAAAGGGACAGAAATTATAAAGATATCAAGTGCACTTACGAGAAGGAGCAGGGGCTGAGGTCGTAGGTTTGCTTGGGATTAAGGTTAGAGGTAAAGCTCGGAGTAGCCCCGCCTGAAACAAGTTGTCGTTCGAAATCACGAACTTGCAGGACCTCTCTCTGTTAGAAAGAGCTCGAATTGAATCAGCCTGCTTTTGAATGGTCGAGCTCAGGTGACAAGGTCGGTAGACTGCAAAACCAGAAATGAAAAATTAAATCCATCTCAAAATAATTAAACAAATAGATAGTAGTGAGAATTATCACTTACAAAGGGGATGATACAGGGTAAGGACTATATCTTCCATATCCACCTCGTCGGGATGGAATTGCTACTCCCTACCTTCCCTTAATTGAAGAAGGAGTATCTAAAACTAGTGAGCCTCCCGTCCTAGGCCTAACACTAGTATACCACCAACCCATGTTTTTCTCATCCTCCTTAAATGTAAAAGGAAATTAAATTGGGAGACAAAGATGGTGCAGATTCTTCCCATTGATTTTCCCAGGACTGTACACGAGATTCGTCCGAAATCATATAAGCGAAATGAGAGGAATATAAACACTTAAAAAGAAAAGGTATTCTAATCGGAAAAAGAATACCTGGATGACGGCTCCACTCAGAAAAAATAGGAAAAAGCCAAAAAGAAATTCGTGGAGCAGTTTGGAATGCTAAGGTGATGAAATGAAAAGTGAAAAGGTTATTTGTATGAAGGAATGTTAAAAGGCTGGATCTAAACTGTTGAAATAGGAATTAAATAATTAAACGGCTGTCAATCAATGCTTCTAGAAGAAGGAAGATGTTTCACAGCTCACAAGGCGACATGTGTCTCTGACATTTATGAAGGATAATTATTGCACGAATTGGAAATTGTGCCACTTTATTTCAAAAAGGTCAGTCTCTCACCTAAGTGAGACCTGACCTGGGGGGTAATTGTTGACACCGACCTCCGAGGTCGCTTAGTTCGGATTTATATACTTGATAAAAGGATGTTAATGTGAGCTTGAATGTGTGAGGTTAGCTCGGATCTCAGATGACTTATTCATGAAGCTTGTGTAGTCATTCAAGGCGGAACAGTGAAAAATGATTAAGAATCACTGTCAGAATCTTCAAGTTACCAATCAGAAGAGTACACTTGGAAATGTCTCACGTCAGCGCCCACACTATCCTCAAATCAAAAGTCTTAGCTCCTCTTTCTTAAGTAATGCATTAAATGCTGGGGGACCACCTATGCTAGTAACTCATGATCAACTGGCAAAGTTGAGCTCCGCCGCCAATCCTGTTACGCCAACATATGTACTTGTTTAGTTCGGTGTTTGGATTGACAAGACAACATTGTACTGCATGTATGCATATTTCTCCTATATAAGGCCAAGAAAGCAAAAGAATCGGGGAACCATGGATTCTGGGAAAATATATACAAAATTCTTGCATTTCTTACATATTTCAAATATCTCCTATAATTAGAGAAACAAGATTATCATATTATCACCGTGTAACCTTTTGATTAAACCCCAACTAAATTTGTGTACATTTCTTAAGTTGGCTTGGATTTTGTTTATACATTTTCAACGTCAACAAAACATTTTGTAAATTCACAAGTACGACCTACTTATTTCTACCAACTTATAATTTCAGAAATTAAAAATTAGACCCAAACTAAGGCTTATTGTCAAAATAAGTGATAGACTACCAATAAAAATTATCTATTGTAAAAGTTACTTATATTCTCCGACTTACTTTTAAGCTTAGCCCAAAATAGTATCCTGAGCAAAATACATTATATTCTTATCAATTAAGATACTTGTCTAGATTTAACAACGTGAGGGAGAAAAGTGTTGTGGCATGCATTAATTGGATTATTTTTTTTTCAAACTGCTCAATCAGTCATCGACACGTGGCACTCCTTTTTTTGAATCTGTTCCTGTAGCATGACTGTATTCTTATTGAACCAACACGCATTTTTAACTCCTACATAATGACATAAAATGAGCAAAACGAAAATATAAATATGCACTAACTATTCCATAATCCACTAATATACATCCAGCATATATAACATATCCAATATACTTTTTAAACATAAGATACTCTATATTTTAAAGGGTCAACCTTTAAAATTATGTTAAAAAAAAAGACTTTTTAAATTAATATTTTAATTTAGAATGTGGGTTTGACTCTTCAAACCCACTATCTATAATTTAAAGCATTCAAAGTATTTCAATTTTCAATCAAAAAGCAATATAATAACTTGGAGAAAAGCTAGTGAAAATAAAAGATAGGAAAAAATAATTAATATTTTTTAGAGTAATAATTAATTAAGCGTTACATATAAAAAGCATGTTGGAATACTTAAAAATTTTAATTCTCTAAATTTATAAATACTCTTTAAATTGTAAAATATGCTCTTTAAAAATAGAAAGTCTTTTGAAGATCATGCTTCCAATAGAGTATCTCCAAGAGACTCTATTTTTAAAGAGAATATTATATCATTTGGAGAGTCTATAAATTTAGAGAGTTAAAATTTTGAAATATTCCAATAAACTCTTTAATTTTACTACTCCCAAGAAATATTAATTATTTTTCTTTATATTTTATTTTAACTAACTTTTCTTTAGATTATTTTATTGTTTTTCTGCATTGAAAATTGAAACTTTTTGAATGCATTTAATTATAGTGAGTTTGGAGAGCCAAACTCACTCTCTAAATTAAAATGTTAATTTGAAGAGTCTTTTTTGGAGCATGATTTTAAATATTGACTCTTTAAAATAGAGAGCATATCATGTTTAAAGAGTCTCTTGGAGATGTTCTTACATATATGTATTCTTTTATCCTTNTTGGAAAGTCAAACCCACTCTCTGAATTAAAATGTTAATTTAAAGAGTCTCTTGGAGCATGATTTTAGATATTGACTCTTTAAAATAGAGAGCATCTCATGTTTAAAGAGTCTCTTGGAGATGTTCTTACATATATGTATTCTTTTATCCTTATCATATAATTTTACGTTAATCTTAATTTCATGAAGCGCAATATTAAAAAGGTCATCGATCTAGAATCACTATGACGTTACCAATAATTAAAAAGTACTATAAGTATTTAACATAAGCGGTTCATATATGGGCGAACATGATATATGCAATTCTAGAGCTATATTTGTAATTAAAAACCTCAATTCTCAAAATTTGCATGCAATTGTTTCGTAAAAAATCACCTATTCTAATCATAAAATAAGTTTTTTTTTTCCTTAAAAAGAAATATAAGATTCTTGGATGCAGTAACACAAATTTCACTGTCGCGACAAACAAATGTTTTTGCATAAAGTCGTGCTAGAGTGTATCATCCCACACTCTTATGAATAGGTTGAAAGGATTAACATGATATGCATATCTAGTACCTATCTATAACTTGATTATAAGAAATCTTCGGCAGATATTTATTCCTCCTATTTGTAACTCCACTTGGAAAACTGGAGCTTTTATGGAAAGCTACTCTGGAGACTGGGCACTAATCCAGAATGCCTGCTCAAATAATGAAAGATAATGCTTCCCACAGGAATCACTGTTTTCGGGGGAAACTTTTTCCTCAAGCACTTAAATCACATAAACAAGTTGCCATAGTGCACTCAACCTATGAAAGAATTAACCCCCTCTTGCATGAGTAGGTATTAATTATGGGACAGACGGAACAAATTATCATACAATGACACGTGTTGCGCATATGTTTTCTTTGTTATGGAAATATATGCATGGCTCCCACTTCTCCACCTGCATAAATACCAACCAACTTCATTTGATTTTTTGTAGGTGAATTGGCTTCCAAGAAGAAGATGCGACATATCAGTCTTTAGTCATTTTCACGTCACTTTCTTTCACATAATTCTTCTCCTTTTTTGGACTCTCCCAACTGTATACAAGAAAAAAATTCTGCATAGATACATACAAACAAAAACACTCATATTTGCTTCATAATTCTGGCCCAACTTTGTACTTATTCCTTCTTCCTCAAAAATCCTTTTCAAGGAAGAAAAACAGGACAATATTGTACTGCTTTTTCTGCTGCAGTTCGCCTCATCAGCTCAAGCACAAAGGTATATATACACATATAAATATATATTTATCGTGCGTGTTTGATAGAGATGATCAGATAGCGCTATACAATATCAAGAAGTGTTCAATACACTGTTCTATCTTCTCCAGTGCACTACTCCAAACATGCACTATCTAGACACTATGTTGTTGTGCTCGGGCGTGTTGGAAAGAAAATCAACGCCATATATTATTAAAGTTGAAGAAGAAGTTAAAAATCTTGTTCACTATAGTATGAAAAAATGCACTTAGTGGTCCAAGATACTATATTCTCGCGCTAGTGCATGTCGGAAAGAAAATTCCTCACAGCTAGTTTTCTTTCTTTCTTAATTTTTCCATAATTTTTGACTGAATTTGCCACTTTTTGTAAATGAAACAGAAGTATTAAATATATATGAGGATCTCATTTTCTGCCTGCAAGCAAGCACAGCCTCTGCAGGTGAATTTTCCACGGCGGCTGAACATGGATCAATTTATTCTGGACCGGAGCCGGAAGGACAAGGTGGTGATAGTAATGGGAGCCACCGGAACCGGAAAATCAAGACTCTCGATCGATCTAGCCACCCGTTTTGATGCGGAGATTGTGAATTCAGATAAAATGCAAGTTTACAAAGGCTTAAATATAGTAACCAATAAAGTGACAGAAGAGGAATGTAGGGGAGTCCCTCACCATTTGTTGGGAATAGTTGATCCTGATGCAGACTTTACAGCCGTCGATTTCGTGAATCATGCGTTGATCGCTGTTGATTCGATTACGAGAAGGGGTCGGTTGCCTATCATTGCTGGAGGGTCTAATTCTTACATCAAGGCTTTGGTGAATGATGATATGGAATTCAAGTCAAAGTATGAATGTTGTTTCCTATGGGTGGACGTATGGATGCCTGTCCTTCACTCGTTCGTATCGAAAAGGGTCAATCAAATGGTGGACGCTAGTTTGATTGATGAAGCAAGAGAATTCTTCGACCCTGAAGGTAATTACACATGTGGGATCAAACGTGCTATTGGAGTACCAGAACTAGATGAATATTTTCGAAATGAGTCAATTCTTGATTATGATACTAGAGCTAGGCTCCTTGAGGATGCTATTGATAAAATTAAGGCAAACACTTGCAAATTGGCTTGTCACCAACTACAAAACATTCTTAGGCTTCGAAATGAATCGAAGTGGCACGTTAACCATTTGAATGCAACCGAAGCCTTCCTCAAAAGGGGCTTGGAATCAGTTGAAGCTTGGGAAAGGCTCGTGGCCAGGCCAGCCACCAGGATTGTGGGTCGCTTTCTATGCGAAGATAACATGGATTTCATGTCAGCAATTGCCGTGCCACCTCCTATCTATAAAATCATTGAAATGCCTCAGGCCATCCGGAGTTAAAACATTATCACTTATTTTAACGATTGTGTTGAGGAGTACGTACTAAACACAAGTACGTCTCCACCAGTTCAAGAGAAGTATTCATGAACGGCACATGGCACGTGTCACGTGGAATCAAATCGACCTACCACTTGCCCTCTTTTCTACCTTTGCAAAGGTTGCTGTCAGATAGTGAAGTACCTAAAATATGGGTGGCCGTGCAGTTAGGAAGCGTTTTAGAATATATGTACATGTAACAGAGTTCTTTGCAAATTGTAGGCACTTTGTGGGATGCGGTGGGGTCGGGTGGGGGTCAAATAAAACTTAAATAAATTATGCAAAAAAGATGAGTGGCATTTTTGGTTTTTTTTTTTTTATTTTTTTTTTTTTCTGCCCTTTTTTAGTTTCATGTACTTTTTTCTAAGAGTTTGGAGTGCCCCTTGTGTAAATTTATTGTCACAAGCTATAATATTTTGGATTTGTCAACTCTATTGTGTGCGTGTGTAGAGTTGAATGAATGGTGATCTTCAATCAATAAACCACACTTAGTTAGTTCAATATGGTGATTATAATTCAAATATATTGCTGAATGTAACACAATACTCCCCTTTCCAATGATGATGAGTATGGAACCAAAAAGTGGATTATACAAGGCTCAGATCAATGACTCAATGCATACAAGGTAGCTCCACTCAAATGAACCAAGGTATCTCATTCACAAGACCTAAACGAATCCTAATCACAAAGGAACCGAACCAGAACAGCAAACGGAACGGGGCAGCGAAGAGGCGGCCGAAACACGGCCAAACAGGGGCTGTAAATAACAGCCTAAAAACACCAACGAAATGGGAGCCAACAGTAACAAAAGAAGGGCCTCATAGAAGAGACGTGGGTCACAAAGAGGGTAGCCGCAGTCGGGGGTGAGAAGAGTGAGAGGGGGAGAGTAATAGCTCGTATTATGAAACACACCATAGGGGGGCTAACATATATTTAGGCCCCATTTGATCTACATTATTATCTCATTAAAATGGAAAATATGACCGTTATCCACCAAATCAACATTTAAATTTAAATTTAAATTTTCTATCTTTTGTGTGGGCCCCAATAACAGCTATATTTTTCATTCTCATTGTACAATAATTTAGCTCAAATAGGAGCTTAGGCAAAGTAATGGGTGGGGGCCTCAATGAGATCCAGTCCGCCTTTGGTATGGAGGCTCTCAAATATTGTATGCATTGGGACTACTATTAAAATAGTCTCAATAATAGATTTCAAACGTACTATATGATTATTAATTCGATCCGACGAATCATCATTGCCCAAAGTTTATTTGATATCAAAATACC
>CAIGRS010030864.1:0-35217 GCA_903798395.1 Fraxinus floribunda
TTTAGGTATGTTTTATATTTTTGTTGATTTTTTAGATTTCAATATGGAGATGGATCTAAAGATTTTTATGTGAAAATAATTTAATAAAGTATATGGATTGGTTATTCCTTTTCAATTTTTCTATCATAATGGAGTGATTTGTAGCGGATATTTTGTACCTTTTCCATACCTCTCTCTTCCACCATATTCACAGCAACTTAAAACTCAGACCAACCATTTCTAGAAGAATGTAACTTGAGAACAAATGTATGTACCATTTTTTTTCTCAAAACCTGTTGCCATGGCGGTGGAGAGTATGACAATATTGCTTGGGTACTGAAATTAGTAGTCTAGGCTATTATAGCAGTTGCAATGTCTTCAATGTTGCTTTGAGAAATCCAAATTTCGGCCAGTTGCCTTTCTTCTCAGTAATTTAGGATTTGGCTTCCTCTTGATTTTAGTGATTATCTGATTTCACAAGCTAAGATGCAATGACATTAAAATGGACGTGTGGATGTTTTGTGAAGAGAATAAAATATTGAACACTCGTCAAAGAGATTCCACATGAATAACCATATGAGCGTCAGTGTCCAATCTCTAACGTTCGATAGTAAAATTGGTCATATGATTTGAGTTCATCATAATATTTTATATGAGGACAATCATACTTTGGTGATATCGAATGTTGCTCTGTCAAGAGTTTAATTCGTTATCATTCGGGTATGTCAATATAATCATATGAAGGTTGTAAATGATCAATAAATAATTCACCACTCTTAAATAGTAAGAGATTATGATATATGTTTCATTCGATTAAGTTGATATCGAAATTATTGGCCAAGGTATGTACTAAGTTGAAAAGATTTTCGCCTATTTTGGCTTAAGAATGGGATGAAAGATTGATCAATAATCGATATTAACACACTTCTATATTTTGCAATTGATCGGATCATATTGACGAATATATTATAATTTCATGGTAAATGAACAAATTTAATTTTATCACACCACGTGATATTTTTCGTCACGTGTACTGTCCTAACATTTTGCTAGATGTCAATCTAAGAAGGCGAATCAAAGCCAACTTGTGTTTGTTAGAAGTTATTTTTGAATCTCTGAACAATCAATAATTGATTGTTATTATTTTCTTGTTTTTAACTTTTAAGAAAATTATTTCAATCTTCTAAAAATTTGATTTTCAAAAGAAAATTATTTTTTTTGGTAAAAAAAAGGGGGTCAAAAGGACAACAGGATGGCGGCAATGACGTCGATTGTCACCGTTGGCAATAGGGGTGACATGCACTGCTGCTCAATGGCACTCATCGCCGCTGCGAATTCTAGCGATAAGCATCAATGCAACTCATGCCTCGCATTGCTCCAGGTGGCAAGAAGCTACCGTTTTTGTACAACGACGACTTTTGGCCGCGATAGCCCCCTAAAATTATCAAGATAATTTCAGGGTTTGGGAAAGACATTTGAGGCGCGGCCTCAACTGCAATATATGAAATTGCAAGTTCATGCTTGCAATTTTCATTTGGGTCAGTTTATAATTTTTTACAAGGGAGCCTATTCTGCAATTTACGAAGTTTGAGGGCCTTGTTTATAATTTTTATTCGGGTTTAAACGCAATTTTGAAAAAGGGATTTAAATTTTAGTTTTAAAAAAGTTTGACCTATGTTTTCAATTTTAACCAGAATTTTAATTTTAACCTAAATTAAAATTTTACTTAAAACTCACGAGATTTTAAATTATCGTTAAAATAAGATTTTAACTAAAAGTTAGAACTTTGATCCTAAATTGAATTTTATTTTGTTTAGGATTTTTATCCTAAATTAAAATATTAATTCAATTTGCCCTAAAATTATGGAATTAGAGTTCGACTCTAATGTGATATTTAATTAAAATCTGATATTTAATTAAATAAATTCCCTAATTAAATTAATTGACTAATTTAATTATTTAATTATTCTTCCATTTATCTAAATTAGTTTAAACGATCTTAATTGTTAGAAATTTGAAATATGCTTATATATAATATTAGATATTATATAAGAATGCATATATGCGATGAATATATATTTAGTGGATGATTATACACTCGACAATATGAGTTTGTTGAATGGTTGATTTTAAGTTCTTGTTGTTTTGGTCCTACAAGCCTTCATTAATTTTGGATCTGCTAGCTCTTTATTAATTTTGAACATACGAGTTCGTTATTTCTATTATGGGCCTGCATATCCAGTTTTTTAAGGCTTGCATGCCAATTAGTATAGGGTGTAGGTTGCAGCTGAATTAATTGAAGATGTAACAAAAGGTAGAGACCATATAGATGGAAAATTATATAATTCAATGTTATATCCTCTAGGAACTGAGACATTTGCATGTCAAACCATTCATTTAAAAATACTAAGTCATGTCTACAATTCGCCTTCCATCATTATAGTGAAAAACAAGAGTCCTTCATCGATCTTAACTTATTGAGTACACTTTAAGTTGGTTCATTAGGATATGTTTGACATAAAATATTAGATAATTTTGAACGATGGGTTTAACTTACCTAAAATTTATCTTTTGTTGAGTACATTCAAGAAGATAAATTATAGGAGCGTATTAAGCTAATATATAAGATGTGTGAAGACAAAGAGTAGCCAACTTAATGATCTAAGAGTTGTATGGAGACACTTTGGTAATAGTATCTACCCACATATTTTATTAAGGCTTGTTAGGTACACTCAAGGTCTTAATACTATAAATGGGATCCTAGCCCACTAGGAATCAAGTACGGATTCTATAAATTTATGCGAGATGGTCGTAAACTTGATGAGAGCATAATTACTTTAATAAAAGGCAATAAAAGGCCAAGTTAAATTAATCGATACATTTTTCAATACATATTTTTTTTCATTTATAATTTTGAATCGTAAGTAACCATATGAATTTGAGAGATATATTGAATGCCAAAAAATTGATCGAGCTAAATTTTCTTCATTTACACTGTAATTTAAGATTTGTTCTTAGGCATGAGAAAATTGGTTATATCCTTGAGAATCCTTTTCCAAAGAAGCCTACTAATGACTCCGCTAAGAAAGAGTTGGCTGCTTATAATAAACACGGTGATGATGATAATACTGTAATGTGTGTGATGATTGCAGCTATGACACTCGAGTTGCACAAATGACATAAGGGTGTGGATGCTAACACTATGATTTGTTATCTCAAGTAGTTGTATGATGAATAATCACTTGTAAAAAGATATAAAACTTTCAAGCAATTATATCGATGCAAAATGGCAAAACGATCTTTAGTCAATTCTCATGTATTGAAGATGATTGGCAACATTGAGAAGTTGTCTCAGTTGGGTTTAGTCATGAGCCATCAACTAAGTACTTGGTTCTACAATCTCAGCCATATAACTATCCGTAGTTTATCATGAATTTTAACATGAATAAGTTTGAGTGCACACTCATCTAGTTGCTTAACATGCTCAAGACTATTGAGCCTAACATTAAAGGTAGCAGTAGGAAAGTCTTGGTTATTGATTCTTCTAAGGGCACTCAGAGGAATTCTGAATTAGGTTCTAGGAAAGCATTATCCTTATTATTGAGGTAAATAAGTCTACTTCACTTGCTTCATAGGTATTAGATACTAGATATGGATCTCATAACATATTTGTATAAATATGTAGAAACAGAATAGGAGTGGACCACTACATAAAGGAGAAGCTTACGTGGACATTGAAAGTGGATTAAGGATTATTGCATTACCTATAGGAATATACTTCTTACCATTGCTTTCAGACTTAGTATTAGAATTAGAGATATGTTATTTGTTCCCACTTTTACCAAGAACATTATCTCAATTTCATGTTTGAACATGAATTGTAAATGTTAAGGGCAATTGTTTTTCCTTTCGTCTTAATAAGATAATTAATGGTTATGGTAAATTATATGATTACATTTATGTTCTAGATACTTAGTCTTCTATTGTGAGTATTGAAAATAAAAGGCATAAAAGTGATTACATAAATTATACCTAACTATAGCATTACAGACTAGGTCATATAAATAAAAAACACATTTCCAAATTACACCGAGATGGATATTTGGCTTCGATTGATTTGAGTCATTTGACAAATGTGAATCATGCCACTAGGCAAGATGACCAAAATTTTCTTTTACAGAAAAATGAGAAAGAGCTGCACAATTACTTGGCCTAATACATATTGATATATGTGGATCTAAGTCAATTGATTCTAAAGGAAGTTTTCTTGCTTCATCACGTTTACTGATGACTATTCAAGATATAGTTATGTATATTTGATGAACTTTAAGCATGGAGCTCTTGAAAAGTTCAAGCTAGAAGTAAAAACACAATTAGTGAAAGATATTCTCACTCTAAGATCTGATCGAGGAGGAGAATATCTTAAGGGTGACTTTTTAGATTATCTAAAGGAGAATGAGATTTTCTCGTGATGGACTCTATTGCATATTCCGTAACATAATGGTGTGTCTTAAAAAGAAGAATCGTACAATACTAGAAATGGTGTGATCAATGATCAGACATGAAAACCTTCCAAAATTGTTTTAGGGGCCATGCACTAATTGTCACGTGCTACACACTAAATCATGTCCAATCCAAAATGATTGACAAAACTCCATATAAGTTATGGAAAGGTAGAAGGCCCACTTGTCTCGTATAAAAGTTTTGGGCTATGATGCTTATGTGAAGCGTACCGAATCGGATAAGTTAGAGACTAAGTCCAATAAATGCATATTTTTAGAATATACAATAGAGACATTTGGATATCAATTCTATAATTCTATTGAGAAAAAAGTCTTCATCTCAAGACATGACATTTTCCTAGAGAAATAGTTCATTCTAGGAGAGGGCATTGGGAGTAAATTCAAATTTGAATAGGCTCAAGTGTCATAGATAGAGTTATTAACCAAGTAGATAAACCTAAGTTTGATCCTACACCTACTAAGGGACAAACTCTAGATTAGAAAGTAGAGAGTCCTGAGGACACTCTGGCTTAACATAAGTCTAGTAAGATCAATCGATCTTCTAAAAGATACGAATTAATGATTACTAAAATGTATTTAATCGAAGATGGTGAACCTACCAATTATGTAGAATAAAAATCAAATGTTGACTTAAAGAGATGGTAAAAGTCCATCAAACCCGAGATGAACTCAATGTGAACATGGTTTGGACCTTGGTCAACCCACCTGATGGGATAAAACTTATAAGCTGTAAATGGGTTTACAAGAAAAATGTTGATGTGGATGGAAACGTCCATGCATACAAAGCAAGGCTACTAGCAAAAGCTTATAAGCAAAGACAATGAGTTGACTTTGATGAAACCTTTTTACATGTAGCCATGCAGTTCATTTGGAATTTTCTTGCAATAGTTGCATATCATGACTATGAGATATGGAAAATGGATGTATTGATGTCGAAAATTGTATAAACAAAATTAAAGTCAACTTCAATTGTAAATAAGGATTTTTATTGATAATTACTTACAAGCTACAAGTGTTTTTATCAAATGAGATATTTGAAATATGAAGTTGTTAAGCTTCCTCTCTCTCTTCCCTAAGGATACCATCCTCCTTTTTATAGGAAAGGATGGGTCTGTGTTTTTTATATTCATGTCTTGTCAATATCAGTACCAAGCTAGGAGCTTGTGCTGATGGCTTAAGTCCTGATTGGTTGCTATCAAATCAACATATAGTACCAAGTTGGGAAGGTACGCCAATGGCATATCTTGATTGGTTGCTGAGGTAAACTCTATCAGGTTATCATGAAGCCTCCTTAAATGGGGTCCCCTAATAATTAATGAACTGATTAGAGAATGAAGCTATAGTATATGATTGGTGAAACTGGTGGGTGTTGACGTAAGTCCTTCCAAATGTAATTGATTGAATATTTTAACAGTGTATAAAGAGTCTACAATCATTATATCCCCTCAAAATACGACGGTCATAAGTACGAGTTGACTTTACAGATCCAACCTTAATTTAGCATGAGCTAAGTGCATATAACAAATGGACTTAATTAGGTCGGATGTCGACCGATTTCAAAACAGTATTCCTTAAAGGAATCTTGCAAGAGAAAGTGCACATGACACAACCCAAATATTTTAAATCCAAATATGCTAACAAGGTATGTAAACTTAACTGATCGATATATGCATTGAAGTAAACATATAGGAGTTGAAATCTTTACTTTGATGAGACAATCAAGAAGTTTGATTTTATGAAAAATGAAGACGATCTGCGTGTTTACAAGAACACAAGTGGGATCACTATCGTATTCTTAATTTTATATGTAGAACATATTATTAATGAGAACGACATCCCTATGCTTCAATTAGTGAAGTTATGTTTGTCAAAAAATATCTCCATGAAAGATATGGGAGAAGCAACTTGATCTATAGAGATAGATCTAGAAAATTGTTTTGACTCATCCCAACCTACATAGATGAAATCTTAAAAAGATTTTATATAGAGTAGTGAACTAAGAGTTCATGAATACACTGATGCTTGCTCTAGTCAAACTAGGATGAAACAAGTTTTAATTTAGATATATGTTTACTCTTAATACTGAAGTGATTAGTTGGGAAGATTTTAAACAAGAAACAACTGCTGATTCAAGAGTAAAAGTACACAGCATCACTACTTAGAAAGCAACAAAAGGTTGTGGTCTGGATCAAGAAGTTCATTTATGAACTTGGAGTGGTTCTTAACGTTGTTGACCACACATTTTTGTATTATGATAATAATGGAGCCATCACGTAAGAGGATGAACTAATGTCTCATCAATGATCAAATATGTGTTAAGACATATTAGAGAGATCATACAAATAAATTACGTAAAGAAATAATGAGCTCCCACAAGTCATAATATTGCAAATCCATTGACAAAGAGTTGTCGCAACATAAACACGATCATCATGTTGACTCTTATGTTATTAGATACATAAGTGATTGGATCTAGTGAGAGTTTGTAAGTGTTGTACTTTAAGATCCAATCGATTTTGAATGTAAACACTTTTAATATGATTAATGTATTTTATATATATGATAGATCTATTCTTTGATTGAATTATTAATTTGACAAATTAAATTAATAGAGTTCGTAGATTCAAGTATTGGTAACTTGTTAACCACAAGTAGTTGTGATTGCGAGAAACAAATTACACAGGACTAAATTTTAAATTATTCGTGATCGTAAATAATAACGAGATACAAATATCGTTATTGCAGATAGATTTATTGACATATGGTTGATTATACCTAAAAGTTTTGATTATAACAAACAAGTTAATATTGTTTACTAACAATTGAATTTGAGTGATTATAGTCGTCAAATCATATTTTTAAAACATTGTTTGATTTTCAAAATTATGTTTGAAGTTACATCATATTTTTAAAACATTGTTTGATATTGATATTGAGGTCCCATAAAGCTCAAAAGTTTTGGATTGCACCATAAGTCAATTAATATAGTGAAAAAGGACGGGTCATGCCAGAGAGCTTGGTAATGGAGGACGTAGATCATTGCTTTGGATCAAACACCCACAATTATATCATTTGCATCATCTCTACTGTTTTACATGTCTTTATTTTATTTATATTTATTATTTGATTGATCTACTTGCTTTTATTTTTTCTTACTATTATTAATTGATCAACGTGTCCTTAACTTGTTGATTTAAGTTTATTTTTCGAAAATGCTTTAAAAATGAATTCATCCCCTCTTGATTAGTTATTCTTAGGTTATCAATTGGTATCAGAGCAAGGTGCTCATTCTTAAAGATTTTACAATTTTGAGTAATGGCTAACCCCAATTTTCAAAATTTTGAGAGAAATTCTACAAATCGTCCTCTTAACACATTCGCACAACTCATTCTAAGGATCAATAATGTTAGATAGCTTCCCAAAATATCCATGAGTGTAAAATTGTGTAATCAATTCACAAATATGTTTCAAGTCATGCTACCAAAAATAATTCAAACTTATTTGATGTTTGATCGTGTGTGTACGCGTGCATAGTCACTTTCTATCATTATCTGAATTAGGAAGAAGTTGTCAAGATGTAAAAATTCTCAAATTGATACCAACGAGACTCTTAGTGGTCAAATGTTTCCTTTTCCTGTTCATGAAATCCACACCATAAAATAGGTATTTCCTCACTTTCCCCGGGTATAAATCTAAAGGTTGTTATCACGTCCCTCTTTTCTTCTCTTGCTCAAATTTGGTGGGTCTAACCGATATTTTCAACATCTAGTTATGTGATGATTCTCCACTAATGAGTACTTCCACATTCAGGCTTATACTAAGTAATTCAAACACACTAGTTATCTAACCCAAAATATTTAATGCAATTGCATAATATCAATTTCTTTTCTCTTTCTCAATTAATCTCTTGTTTTACCTCACTCCCTTAAGCTTTATTTTTGACCCTTGTAGCAAGTTTTAGGTGGATAGCTTTTTGGTTGTTTAGACCAAAGGGTGCCAGGTTTTGAGACACCCCAACAGACTTAATAACTTGAGTAAAAAAGGCTACAAAGTGAGACCTGAGACTCACAAGTGTAATATCATTTTTTAAGCCTAACAAAACAAAATGGAGCTTAGATTCCTAGTATAAGGTCATTACCTAGCTTACACTTGGTAAAAAACTCTCCACAAAAATACTTTCACATGCATGGAATCAAAACACTTTCTAGATAATATCATCCACCAACTCCAACACTCCCAAACTTATTTCACAATAAGGTGAAGTGATAGAGAAGATAATTTTTATGAACAGAAGTTTATGTACAACTCGCTACATAATTCTTCCAATTCAAAATGTTTTCCGTCAATCAACCATTTTCACATCTAGACAACAATCAATCATGACTATTGTGCTCAAAGCAACATAAGATCTCACATGGAAAAAGCAAATTTTCAAAATTGAAACAAGTAGCATGGTTGGATAACAATTTTAAACATCAAACAAAATCATTATAAGCTGGCAAGTACCAACACCAATATAACCACAATATAAAGGTACAATATCTCATCGACACCCCTAAATTTAAATTACACATTGTCCTCAATATGTATAATAACAATATAAAACAAAGAAAGAGGGCTGACAAAACTTGTTGAGATCTATGGGTGGTTAGGACTCCAAATATTTTGTCCCACAAAAGAATGGTATTAAGTTAAAAATGTAATAACAAAAAGTATTAATTACAAGTAACTATCAAAATAGTATAAGGGTAAGAAAATTGGGTTGTCTCTCAACAAGCGCTTGTTTTAAAGTTTCTAGCTCGACTTTTAGGGCATGATCACTCTGGGTTGTCAAGGAGAATAGATTAATTTCCTTTTAAAAAACCACCTCCTAAATATGGTTTCAAACATTTCCCACTGACCTTGAAGTTTTTCTTTTCCTCATGATAAAGCTCGACCGCTACATGTGGAGAATTTTTAGCAATGGTGAAAGGTCTCAACCATTTAGATCGGAATTTTTCGGGGAACAATCAGAGTCGAGAATTGTAGAGAAGAACTTGTTACCCAACAAAGTAGTCCCGCTTCACAATATGTTTGTCATGCCATTTCTTTGTCTTTTATTTAGAAATCCTGTCATTCTCATATAAATTAAGGGTGAGTTCATCAAGTTCATTCAAATGAAGAATTCTTTTCTCACCTGTCAATTTCTCATCAAAATTTATGGCTTTAATTACCCAACAAGCCTGATGCTCGAGTTCAACTGGGAGATGACAAGCTTTCCTAAATAAAAGGAGGTAAAGATACATAACAATGGGGATTTTGAAGGTAGTGCGGTAAGCTTATAATACATCTTCCAGTTTCTTAGACTAATCTTTTCTCGAAGCGCTCACTGTTAACTCGAGCATCCTCTTCAACTCTCTATTCAAGATCTCAACTTGGCCACTAGTTTGGGGATGATAGGGGATAGCCATATGATGCTTCACTTTATGTTTGGTCAATAGTGAGTCGAAAAGGCAATTGCAAAAATGTTTCCCTCTATCACTAATGATAGCTCGGGGATACCATAGCAAGAGAAGATATTTTTCTTTAAAAAGTTTACTATCAACCGTGCATCATTAGTGGGCAAGGCCACCGCTTCTACCCACTTTGATGCATAATCAACCACCACCAATATATATTAATTCGAGAATGAGGAAGGAAAAGGCCCCAATGAAATCAATATCCCACACATAAAAAATTCTCACCTCCAATATAGAATTAATGGCATTCTCATTTCAGTTGGAGATATTACTACTACATTGGCATCTATCACATTTAGAGATAAGGGTGTGGGCATCATTGAGAAATGTAGGCCAATAGAAACCCGATTGAAGCACCTTTGATGCGATTTTTACTACACCAAAGTGACCATCAGAAGGAGAAAAATCCAGCGTTCAAGGATTTTCTCCATTTCATCTTCCGACATACGTCTTCTAATAATTTGATCTGGTCCCCATTTGAACAACAAATGATCTTTCCAAAAATAATGTTTGATATTAGTGAAGAACCTCTTCCTTCGGTGGGAGGAAAGATCCGGGGGAGTGATGTCTTTAGTAAGAAAATCTACATGGTCAGCATACCATTGTGTGAGAGTGGTTTATAGAAGATGCATGATTTGCAAGATTGTAGAAGATGCATGATTTGCAAGAGTTGTTCATCTGAGAATACCTTATTTCCCATCATCTACCACCCCTCAGCTTGCTTAAGTCTAGACAAATGATCGAAAACGACATTCTCGGTCCTCATCTTATCATAAATTTCCAAGTCAAACTCTTGCAGAAGAAGCACCCATCTATTCAATCGAGACTTGTCATCTTTCTTCACTAGTAAATACTTCAGGGCCGAGTGGCCGTGTAAACAATAACCTTTGAGCCAATGAAATTTATCAAATGCAAATACCACTGCAAGCATTTCCTTTTCGATAGTAGCATATTCAATTTAGCATCAGTCAAAGTTTGGCTAGCAAGTAGATAACATGAAAGATTTTATCTCTCCTTTGTCCCAAAATCGCTCCAACAGCATAATCACTTGCATTGCACATAAGTTTGAAGGGAAGATTTCGATTCAAATCTACAATGATAGGAGCCATGATGAGTTTCTCTTTAAGAGTGTTGAAAGCATGTAAGCACTCTTGAGAGAAATCAAAAGGAATGTTCTTCTCATGTAAGGAGCAAAGCGGCACTGTGATCTTTAAAAAATCCTTGATAAATCTTTTTAAAATCCGGCAAGTCCCAAAAAGCTCCGTATTTCCCTTCACCGAGGTTGGCAATGGTAACTTCTCGATAACTTAGATTTTAGTGTTATCGACCTCAATCCCTTCTTGTAAAACTCAGTAGCCAAGTACTATGTCTTCTTGAACCATGAAGTGACATTTTTCCCAATTAAGGTCCAAATTAGTCTATTCACATCTTATCAATACCATCTCCAAGTCTTTAAGCATTCATAATTAGGCCCCGAAAATCGAGAAGTCATCCATGAAAACCTCTATGCATTCTCCACCATGTCCATAAAGATAGCCACCATGCACCTTGGAAAGTGGCGGGGTGCATTGCAAAGATCGAAGGGCATTCTTCTATATTCAAACATACTATATGGGCAAGTGAAAGTAGTTTACTTTTGATCCTTCGAAGCTATTGGAATTTGATTATAGCCCGAATACCCATCCAAAAACAAATAGAAAGAATACTCCGTCAATTGCTCAAGCATTTGGTCGATGAATGGAATAGGCAGGTGGACCTTTCTAGTAGCATTATTGAGCTTATGGTAATCAATGCATATTATCTAACCGGTCACGGGTCTTGTAGGTATAAGTTCCTTGTTATTATTTTTCACTACTGAAACACCTCCTTTCTTTGGTACTACTTGAACAAGGCTAAACCATAAACTATCCGAAATCGAATAAATAATACCCGCATCAAGCCAATTTACCATCTCTGCTCTCACCACTTCTTTCATATTCTGATTTTAACCATCTTTGATACTCCACCAATGGTTTTAAATCATCCTCCTTGAGAATTTTGTGCATGCATAATTAAGGGCTACTTCATCGAATATCCATAGTCCAACCAATGGCTTCCTTGCGCTCTCTCAATACCCGAAGTAATTTCTCTTCCTCTAACTCATTCAAGGCATTAGATATGATAATTGGAAGTATAGAAAAATCTCCCAAATAAGCATACCACAACTGAAAAAGAGGCTTTAATTCAAGTTTTGGTGCTTGTTGGAGAGATGGTAGTGGTGGTGAAGAATTTCATGTAAGAGTATGAATGTATAGCTCCCAAATAATGTTTCATGTGCTCAACCTAAGGAACCCCATCCACAGTACTTGAAGAATGTCTAAGACATGTTTCAAGAGGATCCTTAGAAAGTCCATGTAGAGAGTCGGCTACCATATGATCAACAACATCAACCCAGAAACATGAATCGACTCCCGCGGATTACTTGATGGCCTTCAAGATATTGAAAGTGACTTGTTCATCTTTTACCCTCAAGATAAGTTGTCCCCCTTGCACATCCATTAAAGACCGATTGGTGGTGAGAAATGTAGCCTCAAGATAATAGGGATGTCATGGCCTTCCTCCACATCAAGAATGATAAAATCGGCCGGGAAGATGAATTTGTCCACTTTGACAAAAAATCCTCAATAATACCTTTTGGATATTTGCTAGATCGATAGGTCAATTGCAAAGATACAGTGGTTGCTTTGGCCTTTCCTAATCCCAATTTTCTAAAAATTGACAAAGACATCAAGTTAATACTAGCACCATGATCACATAAAGCTTTATTAAAATTTAAAGCACCAATAGTACATGGAATAGAAAAACTCTTTGGATCGATCTTTGAATTTGGGAGGTAGCTTGTTTTGGAGAATGATGCTACACTCCTATGTTAGCATGACCGTTTCATGCTATTCAAGTTTTCTTTTGTTGGAAAGAATGTTCTTCATAAACTTGGCATAACATGGCATTTGAGCCAAGCACCGACGAATGGGATGTTGATGTGAAATTTCTTGAACACCACTAAAAGTGCTGAATTGAGCATCCAACTTGTGTTTTCGAAACTTTTGTCAGAAATGAATGTGAGGCACATATGCTTGACCAAAGTTGGAACCTTTAATGTTGATGGCTCCGGTTCACTTTCCTTGGCCATTTCAACATTAACACTAGGCTCTTGAACAAGTCCATCTTCTTCAATTGTACCTACTCCTTATGGTAATAGCTTGCACATTCTCTCTTGGATTTATTTCGGTATTGTTAGGCAGTGCTCCTTGTTGCCTTTCGGAGAGAAGCTTGGCAATTTGGCCCACTTGATGCTCCAAACTTTTTATGGAGGCATATATTGCAATTGATGATTTGCTAATTTAGCAATGGCCTCTTCACATCCCTCTTTCTAATACATTATGGTTGTTCCCATAAGAGAGATTTTGATGATTTCACGAATCGGGATGCTATGTTTGAGGCTATGTATTGTTCAACCACCATTTCAATCATCTATTGACCACATACTTGATGGAAATTTAAAAACAATAATGAATGCACAATAACAATAGTAATTTTAACATTAAATGGTAAAAATTGATATTAATGAAACTTAGGTCAAGTTACATCCTAAATCCCAACATTAAATACTTAACCCATTGCAAAATAGAGGGACAAAATGGAAATAAAGAAAGAACCCATTACAAAATGAAGGAGATAATGGAAAATACAAGATAGTAGGAGAAAACCATCCCTTGAATATATTCTTAAAAATATGAGGGATTGAAATCTTGAATCTTCCTTTCAAACTCCCAAGTTTTGCTAGGTATTCTCTCCTTCTTGCCCATTTTCTCTTGAATGAACTATCAATATGGAGTCATGAGTTATCCATAGAAGTTACTGAAAATTTTTATTTAAAGGGTCAGAAATCTTCCCAAGCGAGATTGTACAAGAAGTCTTAAATTTTTCGTAAAACAAGCAAAACTACCTTGCATGGTTAACTGGGCGATCACACAGATTTAACTCCTTTGCGTTTTAATCCTTCTCTATTTGCATGTCAGGTTCAAGTTCCTCAACTTTTATCTTGCACGTTTTAGTCCTATAATTTTGAATTTTATTCTAATTATGCCATTTATAAATTCCATCCAATGTCCTTCATCTTTTGGCAATTGTGCAATTTGGTCCCCAACTTCACACTTTTGTATATTCTTGGTCCATTTTTCATTCCTTTAGCTTTCTTCTCCTTCAATTTGAGATTTTAGCCTACAAAGGCCACAATTACAATTTTGTGAATAGGAATTCGCTCAATTTCATCGATTTTAAACGTAAATAATTTTAATATGATTAATTTATTTTATACATGATAGATCTATTCGTCGATTGAATTATTATTCTGAGAAATTAAATTAATAGAGTCCGTAAACTTGAATATTGGCAACTTGTTAATCACAAGAAGTTGTGATTATGAGAAATAAATTACATATGATTGAATATTAAATTATCTGTAGTTGTAAATAATAACGAGATACGGATATCGCTATTACGGATAGATTTGTTGACCTATGGTTGATTATAACAAATAAGTTAATCTTGCTTAACAATTGAATTTGAGCAATTATAGTCGTCAAAGCATCCAATAATAAATTGATCGAAAAGACCAAAATCAATACTATCAAATCGGACTTACAAGAAAGATCAAGAACAAGAGCTTAAAAGTCAAACATCAAAGAAAGATCAAGACGAGAGCCTAAGAGTCAAACTTCGAAACAAGATCAAAAACTAATTTTTTAGTTCCAATGTAAAGGTGTTAATACATTGATCTTTAGCAATGAATGATAAAAGTTTAAAAATTATTTTGTGCACTAAAAGTTATTTTGATTATCATTTACATAAGATATTTTGATCAAAAATAAATTTGATTTTCAAAATTATGTTTGATTATTGTTCGGTTTGAGCATGTGGATGTTTGGATACTCGTCCAGATCTCCATAAAGTTTTGCAAAATCTTTCTCCACAAATTCGCGAAAGGCAGATGTTCGTTGGTATAGTGGTCGAATTTTTACCATTGTGATTTCAAAAGTATAACGACCATTTTGGTCGTCCGAACAAGAGGGCAAACATTCAGTTTGTTGTCCAGTTCGACAAAGTTTTTTACTTTTTGAACTCTGTAAATACCTCAACTCTTTCCATTCTTCAAGACAGGTTTTAGAAAGCATTTTAGTAAGATACATTTGAGCAAAATTATTTTTTGTGCTTATATTGCATTTCATTTATTTCTTCATGTCAAAAAACTTTGATTGATTCAAATTCTTTAATCATCATCTCCATCAAAGGTTTTCATCTCTCTTTTTGTACTTAACTTATTTCTATTACTCATAAAAGAGAGACATATTTTGAAGAAAATCTTTGAATTTACATTGCATACATTTCTTCTACTACTTCATATTGAAATATTTGATTGACTGAATTAAACTTGTAAAATTATCGTATTCNTACTTAATTTATTTCTATCATTCATAAAAGAAAGATTTATTTTGAAGAAAATCTTTGAACTTATATTAATATTACATCTAATTCTTCTATTTCTTTATATCAAGCACTTTGATTGATCTTTTTCATCTAAGTTTCTCATCTCTCCATCGATACTTAATTTATTATAATCATTCATTAAAAAATAGATATATTTTGAGAAGATTTTTTTAACTTACATTGCATTTATTTCTTCTTTATCTTCTCATTGAAAATTTTTGATTGATTGAATTAAACCTTAACATCATTATATTCATCAAAGTTTTCTCATTTAACACTTGAGTTATCATTTATTACTATTCATTGAAGTGTTATTATCTCTTATTACTTTATTCATTTGTATAATTTATCAAGAGAGAAATTTCATTGTAAAATCATTTTTCTAAACTTGTGGGTCATATTGAAGTCCCATAAAACTCAATAGTTTTGGATTGCAACATAGGTCAATTAATATAGCGAAAAATCCTTGCTCATATTGGAGAGCTTGGAAACGGGGGACATAGATCATTGCTTTAGATCGATCCTCTACTTGATTGATCTACTTGCTTTTATTTGCTTACGATTATTAATTGATCAATGTGTAAGTAACTTGCTTGATTTAAGTTTATTTTTTGAAAAAAACTTAAAAATCAATTCACTCCCTCTTGGTTAGTCATTCTTTGGTTGTCAATTGGTATCAAAGCAAGGTCCTCATTCTTAAAGACTTTAGAATCTTCAGTAATAGTTAACCCAGTTTTCAAAATCTTGAGGAGAATTCTACAAATCATCCTCCTTTCTTTGATAGTACTAATTATAACTATTGAACGGCTAGAATGATGATATATATATTTTCAATATAGATTATAATATTTAGGAGGTTTTTGAATTTGGTCCTTATGTGCCTACAAAAATTATTAAGGTTGACGGTAAACTGGATCAAACCATTTCAAAACCTAGAGAGGAATATGATGTAGATGATAAATGAAAGTTGTCTTTAAATGATAAAACCAAAGTTCGACTTTATTGTGCTTTAGATAGAAATAAACTTCATCGTATTAGCACATGTGATTCCGCATATGATATTTGGCATGCTTTAGAAGGTACTCACGTGGGTACAAGTAAAGTGAAGGAAACCAAAATAAATCTTTTAGTTATGGAATTTAAAAGCTTTTTTATGAAAGAAATGAGCCGTGTGGATATGATTATTCGTTTCACCAATATTGTTATTGGCCTCAAAGGATTTGAGAAAAAAATTACTAACCGTGAACTTGTGAGTAAAATCTTGGGTCTATATCGGAGAATTGGAGCTCACTAAAAATGTTGATAAAAAAACACCAAAGATATCAACACATATCCATTGGAAGAGCTTTATGGAACTTTGATGACTTATGAGCTCAATAATGCCTACACAAAGGAGAAAACAATGAAAACCAAAGAAAAGGAAAAGCAGCAAGTTGTTTTAAAGTCTATAATTGATGAAGGCACTTTAAATGAAAATATTAATGATGAAGAACTTGATAACCTAGTTCTTCTTATAAAAAAGTGGAGACGTCTTTGCAACAATTGGCTATTTCAAAAGAAAAAAAAAAGGGTGAAGAGAAGTGTATTAATATTGTTTGCTATGATTGTGACAAACTTAATCACAAGAGAACTAAATGTCCAAACAAAAGGAGATTTATAAAAAATGAAGCACTCCATGAGAACGTCTGATTGGTAAAGTGATCGGATTTTTGAACGTCGTGATTTCAAATGCATAATGGCTATCTTGGTCGTTCAGATATGAAGGTGGACGTCCGATTTATTGTCGGTTCGACATATTATTTTGCTTTTTAAACTCTTTAAATACCCTTGCTCTTTCCATTCTTCAAGACAGATTTTAGAAAGCATTTTAGAGAGATACATTTGAGCTAAACTATGTTTTGAACTTATATTTCATTTTATTTATTTATATCATTTACAAAAGAAGGATATATTTTGAAGAAAATCCTTGAACTTATATTACATCTAATTCTTCTACTTCTTTATATCAAGCACTTTGATTTATCATATTCATCAAACTTTCTCATCTCTCACTTGGTACTTAATTTATTACAATCATTTATTAAAAGAGAGATATATTTTGAGAAGATTTTTTGAACTTACATTCCATTTATTTCTTCATCATCTTTTCATCGAAAAACTTTGATTGATTGAATTAAACATTGAAATCATCATATTCACCAAATTTTTCTCATCTAACACTTAAGCTATCATTTATTACTATTCGTTGAAGTATTAGTCTCTCTTAGTGCTTAATTCAATTGTATTACTAAGAGAGAATTCCATTGTAAAATCATTGCTCTAAACTTGTAGGTCATATTGAGGTCCCATGAAAGCTCAATATTTAGGCCGCAGCCTTTGGTCACTGGTTTTAAAAACCACCCCAAATCTGCTATTTCCTTATCCAATCTCTTAAGGTGTTCTTCGTTTGATTTATTCCGAGTTTCTTCCATTCCCAGATATGTTGTTGCTCTAATACCAATTTGTGATAGATGAGCTGAATTTATCAATCAAAACTCGTGAAATTCAACGACTCAAACAAATTCCAATTGAAATCCTTAACACCCAACACTTCAATTCGAAATTCAGATTGCAATTATAGAAAACAAAAAAACAGAAATGAAGAGAGAGAGAGAGAGAGAGTTCAGAGATGGAATCCTCTAAAATGATACTTCACACCTTTTCCCTCCCTCACCTGACCTCATAACCGAAAGGAAATCAACTTGTTTGGGAAACAAGTTTTTTTTTTTTTTTTTTTTAAAAAAAACACTTAAACTATTACAATTAATACTCAACATCCAACGACGTCGTACATAATTTGAATTTCAATTGGCAGTTGAAGTTCCTTCTTCATTCCTCTTCCTTGCTCTGGCACTTCTCTGTCCTTTCCTTCCCCAATTCAACTGATAATCCCCCTTTGTACCTCCATCATGACACAATTGGGCAAACTGAAGAAATTAAAGTTTGTCCTCACTAGGAAGAGAATGTCCAGTCCAATGAGGAATCACCTATGGAGGATGTGCAATCTACTGAGGAATTAAGCCTCGATAATTCGGTTCTCGGTTTGAAATTTTTGATGAAAATATCGATTACTCATTTGAGTTCACTCCTTCACCAAAGAAAAGAGCCATCGGGGCTAAGAAAGGAAAACCAAAAGTTGGGAAAGTCTCTTAGACCTCTGCTCCAACCAGTAAGCTCAGATCGCCTACACCAGGGGGTGGTGATACAGAGTGCTAAAGACTCCCTTTTTGAGCTAGAACTATTTAGGATTAAGACCTTACCAAAAATCGTCATTCAATTGATCCTCATAATTATTGTTTCCTGTCTGAATCAAATGAAACCTTGTATATTTCATTCGCTGCACACCAAAATTTTTAAAAGGAATTTAAATTGTTTAAAAAGGAGTTTGTGAGATTAGGTTTGGATGAAATTGTTGGCTTATACAAATTGGAAAGGCTGTTAACTTTTGGGGGCAAGCTTAATGAGACTATTGTGAAAGAGTTATTTGCGAACATACCTAAAAATATTGGAAAAGCTAGGAATCTATTTAAGGGTAGACCTGCGCTAGAGGTAGATTCGTTACCTTTACTCCATCAGTGTTGAGAAACTGGTTGCAAATGGAGGAAGTGGTAAAGGCTACAAATAAAGGGCTAACAAATGATGATGTAGCTATGGAGATGAACGTCGAATTGGCCATGCAAGTTGACAACCTACCAGCCTCCAAATTGATGCCAAAATACAACATCTTGCACAAAATCTTGATCCACAACATTAATCCCTTGACATATAGAGTCAGACCTGTCTCATGACAGAGTTGTAGTTTTGCACAAGTTGGGTTCCACGATTGCTCTGAATTTGGTAAAGATGATATTTGAGTGAATTGTCTATGAGGAGCCAATGAGGGTCAAGCAGTATAAATTATGTTATCCTAGTCTGATCCACCATTTCTTTGCTGATCTTGGAGTTTCGTCTATGGTAGCAGGCAGGTTTTCTACTGATATTCCAACTATAGAAGTCACAGAGTTTGCTAATCTGGAGGGTGTACCTAACCCTATTCCTCGTGTTCCGCATCATGTGTTGCCAATTGATCAATTGACAGTCTGGATGTTATTGAGAGACAACTTAGAGTTGTCTAGAATCAGGTTGTACAAATTTTCCTCTGCACTCAAAAGCTTGCTAGCAATTTTAAATTTATTTGTAGAGTGTTGGAGAAAATTAAGTTCTTGGGAGATGAACACATAAATGAGGCTATGAAGGTAGTTACCTCTAGTTTCATAGAATACCAACCAGAGGAACTTGTTACTTCCACTCCAGCACCACCTGAGGCATAGGGTTCTGACCCTCTTCCCAGTTAGACTAAAGCTACTAATGCTTCAGCACCTATGGCCTTGCGCAAAAAAGGTGGTGATTTCTCTATAATTGGTGCCAAAATATCCAAGAGGTACTGATGGTTGTCTGATTCTGACTCTTAGCTCTCAAACTCCTTAACACTAACTCTAATCTAACTATTCAATTCACTCAGTTCTGGATTACTGTATTATAGATGATTGTATAACACATTTACACATTGCTGGTTGGTTGGATTCATCTCCCACCTTATATAGTGTGCTTTTAAATTCAAAATGGGAAAGTAGTAGATTTTTTTTGTGAGATTTTGTAATAATGGTGAAGAGGTGAATGTGATGGTGAAAAAACATGAAACTGGACAGTTAGTTGAATTTCTTGGTTTTATATTGTTGTGCTTGAGATTTATTACATGCTGTTGTTCTTGAAGTTTCTTGACTCATTTTTTTGAAGTGTTAGAATATTTAAGTTAGGAGGTGCATAAGGTGTGGTGAGAACAGATTGGGAGTAGTCTTTCTGAATTGGTTGATCACAGTCATCACACGCATACATATATGACCTTTGTTACTCATATAAATAATTGTAAAAAAAATACACCACGTGGCGGTTTTGTACGTGTTGGAACGAGCCCAACTTAAAGGCAAGTTGACCGATCCCTTTTTGGCAAAGGTCCCAACACGAACCTGTTTCCTGCTTAGGTAAATAGCCGAACCCACAACTGATCCAGTGAAGTGATTGACAAGACAACACACTGCTGACATTGCCTCTGTACACCTACACGGTCAAGTCCCCAGGCTAGGAATAGAATATATGGGGATCTTAGCATTAATGGCTTTATTAATTGATTGATTGATGTTAATAGGAACCACTGGATCCAGTCGGACCATGTGCCCTACAATCCGACGAGCCTCGTTCACCCTACTTTAAGTATAAAAATTTACACTTAGTAATGGAGAGGGGGTAATGTAAGTTTATACACTTAATGTGAACCTTGATTCTCTCTACTTTACTTCTTATGCTGACCCAATTTTATCAACCAAATAGTCATATTACAATTCGTTAAACACTTGGAACAATTTTCTTTATTGATTGATCTACAATACTGGTGATTTGATCTGAATAATACGTTATGATCGGCTTACGTGGACGTTATTTCCTATTTTTCTGTTGGCCACATCATTGGTCCATTTTTTGGGGTCAACAGATTGGTGCTGTCTATGGGAATCTATGATACCATAACTACATGCATCCTAGTGGTAAAATATATCTGTAAAGAACCTTGAAGAAAGGTTCTGGTTCTTGAAGAAAGGACCGTTGCAAGGAAACAATTTGAAAAACACGAGTTCAAGTCACTAGGGAACGTATGGTAGAGATGGGTAGCACGAGGCCTCTGAAGAAGAGGTCATCCACACGAATGTAAATATGCGTCCCCCCGCCACCGTCATGGGAGAGGCGGTACCACTGCACACCTAATGAAAGAAGTTGGAGAGGTGGACGCTAACATGAGAAATATAGCCCAACAAAATGCTGCCATGTAGCAACTGCTCATGCGAATGCACCAATAGGCTGGGTCCCAGGCACCTCAACAAAGGGCTTTTCCTCAAGAAGGTGAGGAAAATGATACAACGGGATATCCTCAAGTGTATAGGAGGAATGATAACCCAGTGAAACGAGATGTGAAGGTAGATACCTCCACTGACTATGTTACGAGCCGTCCCAGCGATGATACGCCAATGGAAGAAGATTTTCCCCCGAATACACTCAGGAACACGAGCCTCAAAGGTTCGTCAACGTCTTCAACAGAATTGGACCCTCTAGGCCTAGAAATCGATCCCAACAGTCTTCTCTAGCACAAAGAAGATGAGAGCAAAATTTGGAGTATGAGCCTTAAGGGGTCCCACCACCACCTAGAAATAAGAGAGAAAGAAGAGATGTCGTAATGCGAGAAATAATGCTGAGACGTCACAACCTCGATATCAGGCAGAGGAAAATGACTCGATGGTCCTTATAGGTCATTCGAACTGGATGACGACGGTGAGAGTTTGCCATTTTCTGAAGAACTAAGGAGTACCCCAGTGCCTAGCCACTTTATACTACCAAAAATACCCAAATATAAAGGAAAAGGCGATCCGGCGAAGCACCTCAACAACTACAAAACCCAAATATCAATGCGAGAGGCCTCGCCAGCATTAAAATGTCGAGCTTTCCACTTTATATTAATAGAAGCCGCTGAAATCTGGTACAGCCGTATTCGTACTGGCAGTATCAGAAGTTTGCCGGACCTTAAAAAAGCCTTCCTAAACCAATATATGTCAAGCAAGGAAGGAGAACCTCCTATCCAGAGGCTGTAGGATATGAGGCAACAAGCTGGGAAAACCTTAAAAAGTTACATGGCTCGTTTCACAGGCGATATGACCTATTGCGAGCAGGTCACTGATAGAGATGCCCTTTATGCCTTAAGGGAAGGCCTCAACATGAGTACCCTATTTTGGAGGGACATGAGAAACAAAACTCCCACCACTTATGATGCCTGTTAATAATGATGAGGAGCGAGATTGTCGATGAAGAATTGATTGACCATCGCAACTGAACCTCAAAGTTTCTCCCATTGTCCCAAAGACAACGAAGGGGTCCTATGTCCCATTTGGTCGACCAACAATGGACCCAAGCAGGTCACACCATAGCCCCCACCTCTAGGCAAGCGTTGGCCACTACCACGTTAAATGACATGCCCTTTTTGGCATATGAGGAGATTGGACCTGATACTCACAGGCAGTTAAACTTACCAAGAGGAAGGAGTAGAGATAGAGAAATGAGCAGAGAGCCTAGAGATAGGTAATACTGCACCTATCACCGAACCAGCAGCCATAGAACTGAAAATTACTTGTCTAGGCCATATCACGGAGAATCTGCTACCGCCTATGCTGAGGATATAAATACCCACCGTATGCAAGGAAATTCTCCCCCACTTAGGCAAGGCCCTCGACATAATGAGGTGAGACAGAACTACCAGAACGAATCACCTCGAAGGGAGCATGAAGATGACAGGAACAGGACAAGGGACCAGAGGCCCAAAAGAGAGCTTCTAGAAAATATTGATGACGCTATCATCAGAGAAATCGATACCATAATTGGTGGTCCACACATAGGAAGAAGTTTCAAGAAGGCCTTACAGAACTATGCAAGAGAAGCAAATGATCCACTAACGGCGAGCTATTTAATCAACAATACTAGTCGAGGTGCCGGTGACACTCCACCAATCACTTTTTCCCCAGCAGATGCCACAGGAGTCCATTACCCACACTGTGACGCACTGGTGGTGTGAGCCGTAGTGGCCAGAAATGGTCTGAAGTGTATGCTTGTTAATACTGGAAGTTCTATCAATATTCTTTTCAGAACCACTTTCGACACAATGACGCTGGACCACGAGCTCATCCCCATGACCGCCCATCTGTATAGTTTTACTGGGGATAGCATCGTCCCTAGGGGAAGGATCACATTGGCAATAGAAATGGGAGAGTTCCCATTTAAGGCTCACCATTTCATGGAATTTTTAATCGTAGATCACCGGTTTGCCTATCATGGAGTTTTAGGGCGACTCGCCTTGAAAGAGCTAGAGGCAGTAACATCCATACATCATCTTTGTATGAAATTCCCTACCAAGGAAAGAGTTTTCATGGTATGAGGCAACCAGATTGGTTCAATGGAGTGTTACCTCAGCTCCTTAAGAAAATCTAAACCTCAAAGCGTAAACATGGTCTTGACAAATACGGAAATGGTTGACGTACCTGAGGAAGGTTTTATTCCTAAATAAGGGGGGAGACATCAACATGGTGGATGCCCATGAAGAAAGGGTCATCGAAGTAGACTTGGATCCTAGAGTTACAGAATCAAACTCGCAGGCAACCCTAGTAGAAGAACATGAGCTTTTTCCAATAAGCTCGAATGATCCGATAAGGTCGCTTTAAATCGGGAAAGAGCTCGAACCAGAGGCAAAGGCTAAATTTAAGAGCTTCCAACTCGACAACCTGGATGTATTTTCTTGGAAATATAAAGATATGGTAGGCATTGATTCCAGGATCAGTTGCTATCATCTCAACGTAGACCCAAAAGTCACTCCTCACAGGCAAAAGATGAAAGCTCTGAACCTAGAGCAATATGAAGCGTTGAAGGAAGAGGTACAGAAACTCATGTCCAATGGGTTCATCAAGGAAGTATCGTACCCTAAATGGATATCGAATTCGATCTTAATGAAGAAGGCTAGCGACAAGTGGAGGGTCTGCATAGACTTCTCCAACCTCAACCAAGCTTGCCCGAAAGATAGTTTTTCGCTCCCAACGGTTGGTCAACAAGATGTTCTCTGACCTATTAGGTAAGTAATAGAGGTGTACGTTGATGATATGTTGGTGAAGAGCCTTAAGTCAGCGGACCATGATGGACATTTGTGAGCTATCTTTGATATTCTGAGGAAGTATCAAATGAAGCTGAACCCATTGAAATGCATTTTTGGCGTTGATTTCGAAAAATTCTTGGCCTATATGGTGAACCAGGCAGGCATTGAGGTGAATCCCAAAAAGATTAAAGTCTTACTAAACATGAAGTCCCCCAACAAGCCAAAGGAAGTGTAGTGCTTGACAGGCTGCGTAGCGACGCTGAACCGATTCATTTCTAAGGCCAATGATAGATGCATTCCTTTCTTTAAGGCTCTAAAAGGAGGAAAAAGATTACAATGGAGCGAAGAATGTGAAGAGGCTTTCCAATGTCTGAAGAAGTATCTAGGACAAGCCTCCCTTCTCTCGAAGCCTAAGGAAGGGAAAACTCTGCTACTATATTTGGCAGTGAGTGCTGATACAATGAGCTCGATGCTGGTACGAGAGGAGGGCAATGCACAACTGTCTGTTTACTATGTTAGCAATGCCCTCCTACCGGTGGAAACACGTTACACTGATGTGGAAAAACTTGCCTTGTCCCTCATGATTGCCTCTAGAAAGCTTAGGCCCTACTTTCAAGCCCACAACATACGAGTTTTGACGAGCCTTTCTCTTAAATAAGTGCTCCAACAATAAGAAGCATTTGGGAGGCTAATGAAATGGGCTGTAGAATTAAGTGAATTTGACATTTCAAACCAGCCCAGAACCTCGAAAAAGGGATAGACAGTAGCGGACTTCATTGTTGAGTTTACAGAGGTGACGAATATCAATATTATGATGGAGCAGTAGACCTATGAGCCTGGAAGTTATTTATAGATGGGTTCACTAGAAAAAGTGGCTCAGAAGCCGAAGTGTTGCGAAGAGCCCTGAGGGCCACAATTTGAATTTTGCGGTGATGTTCAAATTTAAAATCTCTAACAACGCTGCTGAGTACGAAACACTACTAGCAGGCCTCAGATTCTCAACTCGTAGTAAAAGTCAACAACAGCTTCATAGCTAAGGATAAAGGCATGGCAACATACCTGAAAAAGGTTATGGAGCTAATCCCTTACTTCGATAAATTCGAGCTACCCCAAGTCCTAAGGACAGAATACTTACATGCAGACGCTCTGTCAAAATCAGCAAGCAGCAAGGACTCAGAATTGATTAAATTTGTGTATGTTGAATACCTATCCAGACCCTCCATGGCCGAAGTAGATGAAGTGATGTGGGTCGAAGAAACTCCGCAATGGATGCGACCCATCATAGCCTACCTCAAAGACCACACCCTGCCAGAGAACAAAGAAGAGGCCATTAGGCTCAGGCGTAGGGCTATCCATTATATACTACAATATGAGATCCTCTACAAAAGGAAATTTTCATCCCCACTCCTACGATGCACGAGAGGAGATGAAGCGAACTATGTGCTGAGAGAAATCCTGAAGTAATTTGTGGCAACCACACGGGAGGACCATCATTGGGCCACAAAATACTAAGGCAAGGATATTATTGGCCGACCTTAAAGAAGGATGCTATACACTTCGTAAAGTGATGTGATGAGTGCCACCATTTTTCTTTCATTCAAAGACAGCCATCCCAGGAATTAATCGTAGTATCCAGCCCGTGGCCTTTTACCAAATGGGAGGTCGACCTGATAGGATCTATACCAAAGGAAAAGGGAAAAGGGAGGTGTGAACCATGCAATCATCACCATAGATTATTTCACTAAGTGGGTTGAGGCTGAACAATTGTCTAAAATCACTCAGGCACACACCTCTAAATTCATATGTAAAATATCATATGTAGGTTCGGAATTTCCCACTCGATAGTTACGACAATGGGTGACAGTTTGATAATAAGAGACATTGGGACCTTTGTGACAAATTGGGCATCAGAAAGCATTTCTCCTCTCCCCACAATCCCCAAGCAAATGGCCAGATTCGAGGCAGTTAATAAAACCATAAAGCATCTCTTGAAGAATAAACTGGATGAGTCGAAAGGAGCATGGGTAGATGAGCTCCCTTATGTGTTGTGGGCGATACATACTATTTGTCAAACCGCAACAAGAGAGACCCCTTTCTCCATGACTTACGGGGCCGAAGTAATGAGCTCAGTTGAAGTGGGTCTCCCATCGCCCCGCTGCTTATAATTTAATGAAATTTCCAATAATGAGATAAGATGATGTGATCTCGACTTCCTTGAAGAAAAGAGAGAGACCTCTTAGATTAAGTTGGCTGTCTACCAAAGAAATTGACAATATACTACAACACTAAAGTCAAGCGTAAGTCATTCAGAAGAGGCGATTTGGTGCTCGGAGGGTATTCTTATCTTCAAAAGAGCCTAGTGTAGGTATGTTAGGTCCAGAGTGGGAAAGCCCTTACTCCATTTCAGGCTAGGTCAGGCGAGGGACCTTTTTAATTGAAAATCTGGATGGGAAGGTGTAGCCCCACACCTGGAATGTTGAGCATATTCGAGTTTATTATCAGTGAAACCTCGTTCAACGCGAGTATCGTCTATGATTAATGCATATTCTCCTTTTTGCTATTTACTATAACAAGCTCATGAATTACGTTAAGTATGACAAGCTCATACGCTTCTCTAGTAATTAAAATATGGCAAGCCCATATCACGCATTTGTTAACTATTTGCCATGACAAGTTCATAAATTAAGTTATGACAAGCTCACGCGCTTCTCCATAGTTGAAGTATGGCGATCCCATATAATAAATTAATTGTTAAAAGTATGGCGAGCCCATATAATAAATTAATTGTTAAAAGTATGACGAGCTCATATAATAAGTATGGCGAGCCCATGTAATGAATTAATTGTTAGAATATGACGAGCTCATATGGTAAGTATGGCGAGCCTATATAGAGAATTAATTGTTAAAAGTGTAACGAGATCGAATGATTGAACATATCAAGCCCATACAAGGGATTTAGGGTAAGGAAAACTTGGTTAAAGAACAACTTAAGTCAAGTTCATAAGCAGAATAGTTGGTGATGGAACCCCATTAATCGTTAATTATCGACTCAACAATTGACAAGCTCTCATGTTATAATTGTTTACCCCAACAATGGCGAGCCCATTGATGACTAGATGATTGGTTAAATGTTCAAGGAAAAATGAACCTATTAAATGTGATGTTCATATATCAGTTACGGCGAGCTCATGTTGTCACTATTTGTTGAAAGTAGTCTTGGCAAACCCATGAAACAACATTCCAAATATGATGTTCATATATCAGGCTCACTGGCAAACCCATGAAACAGCGTTACAAATATGATGTTCATATATCAGTTACGACGAGCCCATGTTAACCGATTCATTGAGATATTAAGCGTAGTGAACTCTTCACAAGTTAGTTATTATGAGCTTATTGATCGCTCACTAATTAGTTAGGCAGTCGACCACTGACATTATCCACCAGTTAACATTAACTTAAAAATAAAGCACGACTCGCTCGAAACTTAACGTCATAGTAGAAGAAAGGTACCTTTTCATTACACATCAAAATGAATACAAGTAAAGGAGTCTATTACAAAGGAGCCTAGTCTACGCATACTGCATCATCCTTCGAAAGATCCTTTGAAGCTCCCACCACCTTCGCTTTGTCCCCGTCATTGGTAGGAATTGAGGGCACATCTCCCAAGAATTCGCTCCTTAAGAAGGACAAGTTAAGTTGGGGATGCAGCTCGGCAAGCTTATCAAAAACCTCATTATAAGGGACCTTCTTCCAGTGGATCTAGAGCCCATCTGACTTTGCAGTCTCGTGGAAGTGGGCAACGTAGTCATTCACCTTATCCTCTTCCACCTTCTTCAGTCGCTCATCAAAATTGGAGACTTCGGCGTTGAGCTCATCAACAAGAGCCTTCATCTCTCCTCTCTCTTTGTTAGCAGCCTCCAAAGCTGATGAGGCAATCTTCTAAAGATTATTAGAATTTTCTACCCGCTTCGTTAAGGCATTAATCTCAGCCTTGTAGAGGTAGGCTTCCTTCTTTAGCTCCTCATTCTCCTTAGAAATAGCTTCCACCTTCGACTCAGGTTCAGCGTGCTTCAGCTTTGAGGCTTCAACAGCCTTATTAGCAAAAGAGGTTCGACATTGGCCTTGATTAAGGCAAACTCTGTATTTTGGGCTCAGCGGAGGTAGTCTTAGATAAGCCCTTACAGTCGCTTCACTTCCATTTGGGCATTAATGAAGAAGTTCTAGGAACGAGCTTGCATGGTGAACCTAGCCTCCATCATGTCCACCGCATCACAAGTCTCAGCGTGAAAAGAGTACTTGTTAGTCCAATATTTAAAGCTAAGCCTCACTGCTCCCTGGACCTCTACAAGGAACATCTCCATAACCACCGTGGCGATTTCATCCGACCGTCCACCCAAGAAGTTTTGGGCTTTTCCCTCGGAAAGAACACTCATTTCCTTCCCTTCTTCTTCCTCACCAGGCTATCTTCCTCGTTGACTGCCTTTTCTACCTCAACAACCTTCATGGAGAAGATGGGCTCTGCAAGAATGGGTCGCTTGAGTGACTTCCCAAGAGTGGTTTGACGCTTGGGGGAGGGTCGGGATCGGTGTTCTTGGATATCACCAACTTCCTTTTGGGAGGCCTTTCCAGTGAAGTTTCTGCCTCTTTATCCTTCCCGTTTTCTACTTTCTTGTTAGGAAGGGGTGGTGGGTTCATCTTGGATATACGAGATAGCTCGTCCCATTGATGCTTGTATGAGGAAGAACCCAAATTTATGGGTTTTTTCTATTGAACCTCTCCGAGGCTCCTCAATTGGAACATGTTTGGTTTCACAAGCTCCTTTTTGTCCTGTTGACCTGCAAGCGAATAAAGATTTAGAAAAGTCGTACCATTAACAAACAAGTAAAAATATCAAGTCACCTCGACTTACCCTTGGTAGCCATTAGCAGATGAGTGACAAAAATGTTCCGTTTAATGTTGAAGTTCTTGAAGTACCTCTTCTTATATCCCCATTATCACAGCCCACTCAGAAGGTTTAAGCTTGAATTGATTCATTGTATCTGTACAAAAATTTTGTTAAGCAACTACAAGAGATAAGTGAACAAGATAAATTATTAAAGAGGGAGCTCAAGTCACTGTACTCATGGTACTGGCTCGATATAGTGATCTATGGGACCACATCCTCCTCCATCGTCTACTAGCGACCCCTAACAAAAAACGAGGATGATTTCCAATTCTTGATAGAGGTAGAAGTCCTCCAGATGAAAGGAGAATATAGACCCCAAGGTTCATACAGTACCACCCCTTATAGTTGCCCCCCCCCCTGCTAGAGGCTCGGGGTTGAAAAAGGGTTTGAAAAATGAGATGGGGCATATCCACACCAAGAGTGACCTTCTTCCAAAGAAGGAAAGCCCTTACCAATTGGCTCCATGCATTTGGCACTAGTTGGGTAGGAGCTAAATTATATTGCCTAAGGATGAATTTGAAGAAAGGGTGCACAGGCAACCTCAGCCCCCCAGCTAATATAGCCCCGCTCATGGCAATACACTCCTCCCTAAGAAGATAGGCTCTCTCCTTTGGGTCGGTACTAGCAATTCTATGTTATCCGAAATCCTATATCTCTCGCGAAAGGTCTTTAACTCACTCTCCTTTATATCCATTGGCCATAAATAGGCCCCTCCACCTAAAACTATAATCAATAGGTCCCTCTTGCATCATCTATGCACTATGAGGGCCCCCATCACCTCCATGATCCGTTCAGTAGGGATCACCGGAGGAATGCCACCTCAGTACATATGAAAGCCATATTAACCCTGGACGACCCCTCTCTTACATTCTTTCTTAAAGAAAAAGCCATTTGAAATTAAAAAAAAAAGGATGAAAGAAACGACTCGATGAAAGCATAAATTTATGAAAAAACTAAGAGCCCCAAGGGATAGAATGACTAATTGTGAGAGGAAATGAAATTACACAATGGAAACGGAAAATATGGAGGTCGGAGAGTGAACTTTCACAGCACTTGGCATCTAAAGCTTTCGAAAAGTGGAAAAAGGTGAAAAAGTGGTTTTACAACCCTTTATATACGCATGGTAAACGAACCCCCACCGTTAGATGTTCTCCCATTTTAATCTAAACCATCTACCTATAATCTCATCAGTTACGTTAAAACCAAAATGCATATTTTAAGCATTCAAACCAAAGGGTCAGACGAAACTGTGTCACGCACGCATTTTGAAATCGTGTGCACCTGAGTGAGAGCATAACATCATCATCATTGTGCATTAAATGCGCACGATGCTCGAGCCTTGGAAACTGCTAGAATATCCAGCTATAGTTTATTAGGAACTAGTACCTTCCAAGTCACCAATACGGGTCGTCAGGGAGGCCCCAACCACAAATTCAGGCTCGGTACCTCCCTTAAATGGCCTCGTCTCGCATTAAAGGTCACGTCCCCCGCCACCGCTTAAGTATGGTTAGTACCTCTTTCTCTAAGGCCTCGCCTTAACATGGCTCGTCTATACATAGAAAGGCCTCACCTTAACATGGCTTGGCCCGAGAGCATCGCCTTGTACCAAGGTCTCATCATGAATTTCGACAAATCTAAAGAGGCTCATCTCATTAACAATGGCCTTGCCCGTATTAGGAAAATTTCACCGTCGACTCCAGCATACAAAGGAAGCTAGCTATCTTCTCCCCACCACTTCAAAATTTGTAAAGTCCATGCATTCTATAAATAACCATACCTGGACTTCGGGGACTGTTGTTACTCATATAAATAATCATAAAATAAATACACCATGTAGCAAGCTAAAGAGCTCACACGTAGTAGGACATCATGGGCGACCCGATTTTGTACGTGTTGGAACGAGCCCAACTTAAAGGCAAGTTGACCGATCCCTTTCTGGTAAAGGTCGCAACACGATCTTATTTCCTGCCGAGGTGAATAGTCGAACCCACAACAGATCTAGTGAAGTGATTGACAAGACAACACACTATCGACGCCGCCTCTGCACACCTACACGGTCAAGTCCCCGGGCTAGGAATAGAAGATATGGGGATCTTAGCATTTAATGGCTTGATTGATTGATTGATGTTAACAGAAACTACTGGATCCAATTCGACCACGTGCCCTACCATCTAACGGGCCTCGTTCACCATACTTTAAGTATAAAAACCCAAACTTAGTAAGGGAGAGGGGATAATGCAAGTTTATACACTTAATGTGAACCTTGATTCTCTCTACTTTACTTCTTACGCCAACCCCCTTTTCTCAACCAAATAGTCACATTACAATTCATTAAACACTTGGAACCATTTCCTTTATTGATCGATCTACAAAACTTGTGATTCGATTTGAATAATATGTTGTGATCTGGCTTACATAGACGTTATTTCCTATTTTTCTGTTGGCCAAGTCATTGGTCCATTTTTTGGGGTTAACAACATTAAAAACCTAATATTAATTTTTGAAATTAAGCAAAGTCAAATGAGGATATTGTTAGAAAAATGTATGTCATATTCTTACAAACATTGTTAATTAGCTAGCTTAATTTTTTTTGTTTATTTTACACTGTCAAATTACCTGTCAAAACAATTTGAAAAATGTTATGGGTCCTACTAGTAGCCTAGTACTGATGGTATCTATTTCAAACAGAATCTGTAGGCTATGTTTCCTAAAGTTTTCTATAGTTAACACGATACGACCTCTTAATATAATATTACAGCTCGTGTAGAATAGATTACTTTCCCTCATTGATGTTTTCAGATTAGTTAATTAGGTAAATTTAAGGACATATTAAATTATTATTATTATTTTAGTATATTGACAAATCAAGAAAATTTTTAAGTATATTATTTGATATACTAATCTTATTATCATGTTTAATGACTACTGTTTAGGCAACAATTAATTCCTATATTTGATAATTGCTTTACCTATAAGTAAAGTAATTAAACAAGAATAGAATTAAGCTTTGAAAATCTAATTCCGTCTGGTAAACCACAGCAAGCAGTTTTGCCGTTTCCATGCAAGTGCATACAGATTTGATGCTTTATTGATAAATTTTAAAGTCAATGTCTGTAAGTGTTATGCCCTAGGTCCAATCAACTTTAGACATAAACACTTTTAATATATATAATCGATACGTATTTATGGCAATATCTATTATTTAATTAAATTAATATTTTAATAAGTTAAATTATAGAATCTGTAGATTCAAGTCATGGTGATTTGTTAATCACAAGTAGCTGTGATTATGAGATACAAATTATATATGATTGAATTTTAAATCGTCTGTGGTCATATGTAATGACGAGATACATATATCGTTGTTACGGATAGACCGTCACGTGTAACATTTCTTACTTGGGAAATAAGTAGCTGATCTCACAAGGTAAAGTATGGTGACACTTGAATGAACACATGGATATTTTGTTAAAGAACAAAACATTGGAGACCCCCTGGGAGATTCCACATGGATAACTATCTGAGAGTCAATGGTTAATCTCTAACATTTGGTTATAGAATTGGTCCTTTTACTTGAGGTCATCATAGTGCCTTATATGAGGACAATCATACTTTGATTATGTTGGATGTTGCTCTGCCAAGGGTCGCTATTACAGCATCGTTCGGGTATGTCAAGAAACATATGAAGGTTGTAAATGGCCAATAAAGGATTCATTACTCTTAGATAGTTAGGGATTATGATCTACATTTTATCCAGTTTAATTGATAATGAAATCCTTGGTCAAAAGGAGTTTTCGATTTACATTGACTTTACAGTGGGATAAAAAATGTGATTGATAATTGAGATTGACACATATCCGTATCTCACAATTGATCGGATCAAATTCACGAAAGGATTATAGTTTCACTGTAATGAACAAATTTGGTTTTGTCATACCACGTGACATTTCCTATCACATGCATTGTCCTGAGACGTTGCTAGATGTCAATCTGGGATGACGGATGTGAATTGATGATAAATGAAAAAGAGGTTTTTTAATTTATCAATTTTTATTAGATCAAAATAATAATTCACGTTGTTAGGCATCGTGATCAGGAACCTATTGGGTTACACACAAAAGAGAACCAGAAGAATGAGATTTTCCAGTTAATTAATTGACAAGTGCTGGATAATTAATTAATTGAGTTGCTTATTAGGAGGCCCAAATTAATTAATTAGATTAACTAATAGACCGGATGTAATTAATTTAATTGATTAAACATTGGACCGAATTAAGTTTAAGAGACGGGTCAAACCCCCTTGGACTTATATTAATAGGATGCTAGGGTTTGAAAAGAGTGGAAAAATTTATTATTCTTGCTAGCACAAGAAAAGAAAATCCTAGTCATCATTTGTTCTCTGTGTGGATCACCATTGGAGGCTAGACAATTGGATAGCTTGGATTATAGATCGTGATCATTCGAGTTCGAGAATCAGCAAAGGAGTTTTCAAAATTCATCAAAGGTATATTTCTATCATAGTTTCTATCTAAACACAGCAGATCCTTGTCTGGGAATTGAAATTGTCTTACTTTTCGCTGCGCATGATTAAGTAAATCCCCAACAGATCAGAGCCTACTTTGTGCTTGTTAGAAGTTGTTTTGTATTTTGGAACAATCAAAAGTTGATTATTTAAATTTTTCTTATTTCTAGCAATGAATTTAAAAAAATTCATTGGAACTGAGTAACGGCGAACTCACAGCCGACAGGGGCAACACATGCCACGGGCGACTGCTGTGTGTTGGAACTTGCCGCATAGCGGTGTTCACTGCCACTGTGATATGCAGCGGCCAGTGCTGCGCACCTTCGTGCGGCATGAGATGATGCAGCTCGCGGCAGCGTTAGATGCTACTGCAACAACAGCATTAGAGGTTATCTCTAGCAGTGCCGTGTTTGGTTCGCATAGGCTAGAGTTGGCACCAAAGCTGGTGTCGGCGTCCAAAAAAAAAAAGAGGGGGGGGATTAGGGTTTTCAGTTTTAGTCGTGGGTGAGAGGTGGAGGCGGGCCTCTTACGTGATTTCTAAAGTTGTAGGCCCCCCATGCAATTATGATTACTGGGTCAGTTTGCAATTTTTTTATGGAGGGCCCATTCTGCAATTTATGAAATTGAGGGATCCCACCTACAATTAGAAAAATGGGGCCAGTTTCTAAATAATGAGAGGATGGCCCATTTGCAATTTTTCGAAAAGGGGATTTTGAATTTAAATTAAAATGATTTTAATCACAAGTGTACGATACCGTAACAAGTAATATAGTAGACCTTTGAGTCCGGATTATCGTTCCTACGAGGACTATACTTCAGACTTAGTCTACTTTTACTAACTCCCATTTGATAAAAGACAAATAAAGAATGATAATGGTGTGTATAATTTTTCTCTGTGAACTAACTTAAACTAATAAAAAGCATGAAGAGATTTCAAACAATGATTTAGAAAAGATTCGAATATGTAATGAATATTAGGGCAAAATAAGTTCATCTAATGATCACCTCAATTCCTAATTCAAGATTATAACCTAATGTAGTATTCGATCGAATCCTTCTATAGTATTCAATTTACCCCTCTAAGTTCTCATTGAGCTTATTTAACTAATTCAATTCCATATCTCTATACGAATTACCCTTAGTTAAATGAATTATGGTTCTAAGAATTCATATAACGACCGCAATAATTAGTATATGTATCTCTACATGTTATACTNAATTACCCTTAGTTAAATGAATTATGGTTCTAAGAATTCATATAACGACCGCAATAATTAGTATATGTATCTCTACATGTTATACTACTTCACCGGATTTTGTTATACGTTATAAGCCTCAGACTCACCTCTCGATTCGTAAGAAACTCAAGTAATCATCAAATTATTGGCCAGATAATTCAAAGCATTAATCACATAACAAAATCAACACAAAAAAGAATATGCTACAGAAATCTTTGAATTAAAGAA
>CAIGRS010030869.1:0-17359 GCA_903798395.1 Fraxinus floribunda
TGGGTGCTAAACGGGGGCTTAATCTTCGACTCCGTCTCCATCATTTAATCTGTCACTCGTTGCAGCGATAAGATCACGTGAATTAATCAATCCGAAGGTTGTCAAGAAATCAATATAAATTACTCATGTGAAACTGATAGGCTCAATTAGGCGTAGCCGAAAGACAGTGTTCTTACACTTCATTAAAATCTTGAGTTCATTTCCTAAGAATTATGTTAGAAAATCTAGACAAAGAGATTTAGATGTTTTGGTCATTTTACTGTGTCTACGTTCTTCATCACTATATGACTACAATTCACAATAAGATCTTGGAAAAATAGCAGTCACGGCACCTTTAGAAAATTTAAAAACGTCTGATTGTCCAAATCTTTGTTTTGTACTACCAATGGTATCAAACGTTTCAAAAATATGCACCAGAGGTCCAAATAGATGGTTTCCGTCCAGTTGACCAAGAATAGTAGATTTTGACCAATTTTGACAAAATTATGAGGGGTAAAATGGTAACTTGACAATTTTCTCATTAAATAAATCAAACAAAAACAAAAAAAACAAAAAAATTGCAATCAGTTTCTCCTTCCCCTTCCCGGCATCAACAGTGTAGGCACCATCACCACCACAACCTCAGCCCCAAAACTTAATTAGATAAATCCTAAAGTAATCGTCTCTCTCTGTCTTCAATATTGATTCTCGCGGTTCAGCCCCAACCAGAGGGCCAGATTCTTCAATTGGCAATCGCCGCTGTTGTTCCTTTGGGCCAACTTCTCTCTACATTCTTTCGGTCCGTCAAGATTCTCCTTTTTTCCACATATTTTGCGTTCGATCAGGTAAAAATGCATCGATGAATCTATTGTCATATTGTGCAATGTCCGAGGCAAAGAAGATTAAGTAGTGATTGTGGAAATGGTGTGAATGAACGATTTACACATTGATTATTGGCACACAATTGATTTTGATTCTAGATACATATTAAAAATGATAGCTTTATCCGAGAATTAAAATAGAAGTTGGTTTTAAATAACTATCCACATTAATTTGCTAATGCTCGATGTATGCGCTCATAATTTAGTGGTATATAATTTAGGAAAAATTGCAGCTAAGGTTGTGGTGGGGGGAGGAGGCGGTGGTCATGGTGCCGACACTGTTGACGCCGGGAAGGGGAAAGAGAAATTGATTGCAATTTTTTTGTTTTTACTTTTGATTTATTTATTGAGAAAATTGTCAAGTTACTATTTTACCCCTCCTAATTTTGTCATAATTGGTCAAAATCGATTATTCTTGGTCAACTAATGGTCAACTGGACGGAAACCGTCCATTTGGACCTCCGGTGTGTATTTTTGAAACGTTTGGTATTGTTGGTGGGACAAAACAAAGATTTGAACAAAGTCTGCAAAAATCTGAAAGATTTGGTACCATGACTACAATTTTCCCTAAGATCTTTTCCGAGAACTTACTCTTTATTACCTTTAAAAATGAAGATAAGCTAAAAAATGAAGCTGTTCTAAGATCATCTCCAATGTATCGAATCACATTTCTAGAAAGTCTCGAGTAGAAAGACTATTCGGGTTCCTTGAAAATGTCAACTACAGCTATGAAAAACTTATTAGAGAGTTGAGCAAAAAGTTATGTGTTCCCATTGAAAGATTAAGCCTATGTTTGACACCCATTTTTTTTTTTCAATTCTCATTCTCATTTTTCATTTCAACCGCACATTCTATCAATAAAATAATATTACACATAAACCAAAAAATTTTCCTTACTTTTTAACCACACATTCTTCCATCAATCACTATTCAAAAACCAATTTTTCTCCTAAAATGGGTGTCAAACAGGGGCTAAATTTATCAAATAGTTTAGATCCAAATGTGGAATTAAATCAACTAAAAGTAATAAGTAGCTTATTAATTGTTTCTAAATAATTAAGGTAATTAATTCAATTAATTCCTATGGTTACACAACATTATCTCTTGATTGAAGTGATTTAAAGTGTGTTGTAAAGCTAACTCAAAAGCTATAATTCTTCTAAAAGTAGCTTGTTTCAAATTTAAATATTTTTTATGTGAAAAATGCGTCGCAATTTGTAATTGAGAATTTGGAACATAATTTGTACAACACGTTGACACTCACTTAACTTCTAATTGCATTCCATTGATCATATTTAATTTTCTTGAACATTTTTTTACTCTTCTAAGAACTATACTACCAACTTTTAACTATTTTGACTTTAATTATAACATCATTACTTTAATTTTGTCTAAAGAATAACCAATTACAAATAGAGTCTTAAGACTCATCATTTTTAATTGTCCGTTGAACTCTAAAACGACAAATTACTTCAGGAAATTGGAAAATTGGAATTATACATCAACATAGACAAATGGAAGTTAGGTGGATATTGAACAAGATATACACATGATGAAAAATGAAGAAATGTTGTGCTCAAAATGTTTGTTGTTTCTGTGCATCGATTTTTATTATTTTTAATTGTCTAACAAGTATAATTATTATAATACTTGTGCAAATTTTGAAATTAACGTACACACGTGAAGTCTTTAATGAATACATCTAAGTGAAGTTAAACTAATTTTTTAGTTAGACAGTAGTTGAAAAGTTCAGCTTATTTTTTTGAAGGCTCGACAGTAGTTGCACTTGAAATTAGAGAAGAAACAATTACATAAAAAAAAAACTGGAAAAAAATGGGGAAAACCAAGGCAAAAGTGCCTTACATTTTTTAATTTTGGAAAAAAGAGAGGAAATTTTGGTTTAAAGAGTTGAGAAAATAATATTTCTACTAGGTAAAGTAATAAAGATCCTCTACAGAGAAATAAAAGGACATAGGAAACGGATCATGCAAGTTAAAAGGAATTGATTCGGGCAAAGCTCAACATTGAATCAAGACTCGCGATTGTAAAGGATAGAAATAGAGCAAAATAAATAAAATAAATAAAAAGAGAGAGAGAGAGAGAAATAATAGCTAATGGTGTGTTGAGGCACATTCCGCGATTTACTTCCTCCACAATGTTCTAGGGCAGGGCAGTGGGAGGACCCTCAAAGTTGGGGTTCAACCTTGTTTTTAAAGCGTCGAGTATTTTTATAGAGATCATATTCACTCTGGATATGTACGTAGTAGGTAAACTTGAAGTAAAAATTGACATTACTTTGGACTTGGTTGATTTTCTGTGTGATGGTTTTATTAAAACGACAAAGTCAATACATTTATTTCACTTAAAATTGTGTCTCTCGATTCTATCCGCATGACACAAATGGACACCTTAATTTAATATTTTATTGTTTAATTTTTAATAATGATACTTAATCAGTCTTTTATTACTTTATTTCTAGTAGGAGTTTTATTAATGTTGTTTGAAACAGAATTTTTGAAGAATTACTTTTTTTCGAAAATCATTTTCAACCAAACATTTGATTGGATTTATAATATTTTTTTCACACATTGACCAAAAAACATTTTCAGTTAGGAAAATCTCTCAACAAAGAAAAAAAAAAGCTAGAAAGGGATTTTTGATTGAATTAGGATTTAAGGTTTTATTGTAAGTAGGTTGTTTCCGAATATTTATTAAGCATTTATTTGAGCCACATTATTTTTTTCATTATCATTCTTCTACTCATTTTCAACTACACATTCTTTAATAAAATAATATTTTCCACCACATCAATAATTTTTCCTTCTTTTTCAACACACATTATCCATCAATCTGCTATTCCAGAATAAATTTTTCTAAAATAATGTGGCTCAAACACTACTCTCTGNTTTGAGTCACATTATTTTTTTCATTCTCATTCTTCTACTTATTTTCAATCACACATTATTCAATAAGATAATATTTTTCAATACATCAATAATTTTTCTTTCTTTTTCAACCACATATTTTCCATCACATCAAACAAAAAAATGCATTCTTGGACTCAAAATGTGCACCAAATTGAGGCTAAAAATCGTTTGATTGTTCTTCACATATACACCAATTCAATAATTCGTGAGCGAATGCGTTTGTAATTCAGAGTTTGTTATCGTTTAGGCTTATGCTTGTAGGTATTCCATTTTGGCAAGAAGAAGTGAGGAAAGTGATTAGTACAACAAATGAGTTAAAAAAAGTGATTAGAGTTTGTGATTGGATGGTTATTTTTTCTCTTTTAACACTTTTAAATAACAAAGAGTGATTAAAGTACTTTGCCAGTGAATATAATTAAATTTACTTTTCAAAGAAATGGTTGCACTTGAAATTAAAAAGGGAAGCAATCAAACTTCTCTGGCAAATCCACACAACGAAATACAAGGAGAAAATCCTATTGATACATAAACACAAACCAGTGAATTAGAACAAACAAAACAGTGCAATGAAAGTGCTTTTAACCTTATTCATTTCAAAGGAAGAACTCGTTTAGCTAGATCGTGCAGGAACTGGGACGATCTTGATACCACCAATGGTGACATCTTCGCCATTGGATCTTGGTACGATTGTCACCACAACGGTGTCATCCTCAGCAACATCAATTTCTTCATACAGGGATGTCAATCTCAATGAAATATTAGCGCTGCCCTTCTTGTTTTTAGATTTGTGCGGTACTTGAGCGAAAGATCCTGCATATTCAGCCCTGTCCAACTCTTCAATCTTGTCATCTTCATCATTGATGAAAACATCGAACTTGATGAATTTTGTAGTGTCTGTCTCTATATTTTCAAGCATCAGTTGCTCGTCAACTTTTCCCTTTGCAGATTTAGGAACAATAACTCTCACAGTCTCTTTCAGGTTTATAGGTAACACACTTGCTGCAGTCTTAGCATCAGAAATGTTTGAGACTTTCGCCTTGGTTGCCTTCTTTGGTGGCCTGTAGTTTAGCCATGGAAGATCAATTCTGTCATAATCATATCCCAATTTTCGTTGGTCCAAACAGTCGCCAGCTTTCACACGCACAAGCTGCTTATTTTCATCGTAGAATAGGAACTCGGCGTTCAAGTAATCTGCTGAAGTGATGTCCTTAGGGACATCGGTTACCACGAGATCTCGCCATAAAGTCCACATCCGATCAACATTCGAATGGTGACAATAGAAAACTGGGTCTCGGCCTGCGGAGTAAAAGTTGCCCATGTCCTCATTATATTTGTTGGGACCTGTTCTATCCTTGGTTCCAACCCACCAATGTATTCCAGTGTGAGAACCATTTTCTGAAGATCCCCCACCTGGACTTGGGTTTGTTCCAGCACAGTAAGGTTTCCCCATGAAATCATTTGTGGTGCTGACACTGCGAACCATTTCACTGTAAATTGAAGTGAGATTGTTCGCCACCAACTGTAGACTGTCTGTGCTGCCGGAGAATGTCAGGTCGACAATAGCAGAGCCTCTATTGTTTGGATCCCGCTTTTCATCGTATAGAGGTGAGTTGGAGTTATCGAAAATGGGAGGCAATGTCATGCCCTTAGGATTGTCCCAGTTCCAGAATGGAAGAGCGAAAGTTGGGTCACCAATCAAATTGCCCAAGATTCTTTCATAGAAATACAGGTACCATCTATGGAAAGGAAAGAAGAGCCAGGAGTTGTGAACTTGAAGATCAAGATTGTTGAATCCAACTTGGTCATGAGCTCCATTGCAATAGGCACAATGAATATTGGCTTGCTGCGTGAAACCCCGTGGATCTTGTGGATCGGTTTTATCGAGCGCCCTCATGCGCCTAATGGCTTCTTCGTACTTGGCCACTTGTTCACTGCTGGCCCTATGAGCAGCCGGCCTAATGCGCATAATATGCACCGGTGGAAGCTTGTAATCGATGATCTTATCGGGGAGAGGGGGGCAACATTTAGCGTCTAGAGCGTCACCAGACGCAACGTCATGTGCATCACCGCACTTGGTGAAGTCGGGAGCTTGTACAGGGTCGGCATTGGCCGAAGGATTCCCCACAATGTTGGCTGCACCATACATTCCCCCTAGCCCAAGAAGCATATTTCTCCTATCGATCTTCCCTTGGGAAGTTTCGACATTTTTCTTGGCGTCGCATGACACCTGGAAGCGGTGGCTCCGCCTTGGACGAGTGAACAAATATGATGGCTTGGCGGAGAGAGGCTGAGTTGAGGAAGAATGGGAACGGGTATTGGTGGAGAGAATAGTGCATGAAGCTTGAAGAGAAGACATGGTTTGTAATAGCTTTTGGATGTGAATTGCATGAGATCTCCATGCTTGTTTATATAGAATTAAATTATAATGGTCCAATGTTTGACTATTATTTTAGTGCTAGTTGAATTATAAAAATATTATGTCTTTATTTGAATAGAAATTTATAAATTAAATCAAAATTAAATATTAATTTCAAAAACACACTCATAAGTACTATTTTTTATTATTTAGCTCCTATAGGGCTCCAATAAAATGAGATTTTGAGAAAAATATATTTCAGAACGATGATTATCCAGAAAATGTGATTATAAAACAAAGGAACATTTTGAGTTTGCAACATAATTTTATGAGAGAATGTGTGGTTGAAGATGAGTGCCAAGCCGTAAATTTCAGGGTCTCGTGGGATTAGTCGAATTGCGTGCAAGTTGACCCGGACATCCACGATTATAAAAAAAATTATATAGATCCGACACAAATACATATTTCGTAAAACTCATAATTACCATTACTCTTTAAAAATTATTCTATAAATTTATCAACAAAGTCTGTCTCTTCTCAAAATTGTCCACCTACCATGATTTTGTCTTAACATAACAGGGTTAAGCACATGCATTTTCTCGATCCTGTTTTTAATTTGGATTAAATCAAATTGGAGATCTTTTGTACATTTAAATAAATGTGTAAACGAATGAAATTTGAACTTTAAAAAAAAAAATCACTTTATCCCCTCCACGTGAAGCACACTTAACTAGTTAATTACATATTTCGTATTTAGCCCACGTGATTTTTAAAATTAAGCCAATATTTAAATAAGATTGAAAAAGATACCAAGCCTCGATAGACTCATAGGTGTAATAATTCTTTGGCTATTCGTTAGTTCTTCATTGATGATATTGGTTTCACGAAATAAAAATATTGGGAAAATGTTACAATGTAATATTAATTTTCTGAAATATACTTAAATTGATTTAAAAACTTTTCATTAAAATCTCAAATAGAAACCTAATGCGGTTGTTTACTTATAAGAACCAATGGGAACTCAATCTGGAAAAGAATATAAAGGAGGATAGCACATGTTTATTAAATTATCTAAAATCCCGGCAACCCTCCAATAGGGGGGAGCCACTTGTCCATTTGGTAAACCATTTGGTAAATGGTTAGGTACACAAAGATTATTCTATAAAATAATATAAGCACCATCGAGTGACACATTATTCTATAAATTGTAATGTATTTTAATTTTTTGAAAAATGTGAATGTTGACCAACACTATTGGTGAATAGTATCATTCCTTTTTTCAATTATCTGTTAAGAGCTTCCATGATTTTATTATTATTATTATTTTCAAGTTTCTGGATGAGCTACCAATTGGATGGTATCATTCTTATTTGGAGCAAAACTCATTTTTATATAGTTATTTGGAGCTACCAATTGGATGGTATCATTCTCAACATTGATAATAATCCAATAGTAATTTATTAATATTAGAATAATCACCACCCTCCAATAGGGGGACGCCAAGTGGTGCCCCTGAGTTTGTAACATAATTTTATGAGAGAATGTATGGTAGAAGGTGAGTACACAATCATAAATTTCAGGGGACCGTAGGATTAGTCGAGGTGCGTGCAAGTTGGTCCCGTACATCCACAGTTAAATATATATATATATAGATCCGACACAAATACATATTTCGTAAAACTCATAATTACCATTACTCTTAAAAAATTATTTATAAATTTATCAACGGAGTCAGTCTCTTCTCTAAATTGTCCACCTACCGTGATTTTGAACATAACAGTGTTAAACACGTGCATTTTCTCGATCCTGTTTTTAATTTGGATAAAATCAAATTGGAGATCTTTTATACAATTAAATAAATGTGTATACGAATGAAATTTGAACTTAAAATATACATTAAAAAAAATTCACTTTATCCCCTCCATGTGATGCACACTTAACTAGTTCATTACATCTTTCGTACTTAGCCCTTATGATTTTTAAATTAAGCTCATATTTGATTACACGAAATAAAAAATGAAAAATGTGTTACGGTTTATATCAAAGTAAAACATCGGGAAAATGTTACATGAAGAGTTACTTTTTTCTTTTTTCACAATGTAATATTAATTTTCAGAAATCTACTTAAATTGATTAAAAACTTTTCATTAAAATCTCAAATGGATACCTAATGTTTACTTAATAAGAACCAATGGGAACTCAATCTGGAAAAGAATATAAAGGAGGATAGCATATGTTTATTAAATTATCTAAAATGGTAATATAAAATAATATAAGCACCAGTGAGTGACACTTTATTCTATAAATTGGAATGTATTTTAATTTTTTTGAAAAATGTGAATGTTGACCAGCACTATTGGTGAATAGCTACTAGTATCATTCTTTTTTTCAATTATCTGTAGAGCTTCCATGATTTTTATTTTTTTCAAGTTTCTGGATGAGCTACCAATGGGATGGTATCATTCTCAACATTGATAATCCAATAGTAATTTATTAATATTAGAATATTCACGAGTTCCGATTAGCCATACTAACTAGGACCATAAACCTGTAAGAACATGATTTTTGTACAGACTTTTAACAGGGTGTTGACGTGGCAGCACTCTATTTGCCTGTTTTTTTTTTTTCCCAATAAAAACCTTTCAAGTGTAATTTCTGTTGATTTTCTGTTATCTTTTCTTTTCCTATAGTGATGTTCTAACTAGGATTATGGAATTGGAAAAATAAGACATGTTACATGTACATAATTTTTGGTACATAGAAGTGTCCACGCCCTCACATGGGTGTGACCAAAATTATGTACACCAAGAAATATAACGATAGGATTAGATTGTACAAAATTTTTATGAATCTTAATTTTAGTAAAGTTCAATTATTTATTTATTGAATCGTAATATATATTATGTTTCATAATATTATTGAATCGATAAGATTATGAATAAAAATAGATAGGAAGAGGAGAGTTACACAAATAAAAATTGAAATGAGTTTCGGATTAACACGAATTTTTTTTATTTTAAAAAAAACAAATGGAAAATTATGCAATTAAAATAGACTCTAAAATATCAATCCAGCTTTACCATGTGAGTTCATATGCCCTCTAAATAATTAATAATGGATTCCAACTTTAATGACCTCTTAAGGACAAATTGTTTAGTGCACTTGGCATATTTTTATCGCTAGATTGAATCTGAACGAATTTCTTCAGTAAATGTTAATAATTAATTAATTATCCTTGTAACAACCAAGAATTTATTTGCTGTCCTTTTTTGTCAACTTTACGTTTGAAAACCTTTTATTTCCTGCAACATAAACAACTGTCACACTTCTTTACCATTAAAAAAATGATAATTGTTCCCCTTCGGAGGTGACTGAATTGGTGGAACAGGTAAACGAAGAGATCGAAGAGCACGAGTTCGAATCCTCTGTTAGCACTTCCTCGGTCGAACCCGTTGTATCGGACTTGCCTAGTGCAGTTATATCTCTCGTATGATTTGCGGGCTACTGCACATAGAGTGATGTTTACCTAGTGCACACTCACGGATAGAGGGTGCGGGTTCCTACGTCAAAAAAATTAAATTAAAAATGATACTTGTTTTATTGCATTGAGATCAATTATTAAATTTAGTTTCGAAGAACGTGAAAAAAAAAAAAAAAGAATAACTTTTGGAAAAGGATTATTTCTAAATATTTTATTTTATAGATCTAAAGGATTAATCACTAGGCTTTTGAATTGGAATACTTACCGCACGAGTAATTTCCTCGTTGTATAGAGTCAATGAATAGCCATGGATCAACAAAATTTGAATTTCTTGATTTACCCACCAACCTTTGAATCTTCTTTAATATTCTCCGATTTCATATTGCACCTCATGAGTGGGCACTATGATTTGATCAAGAATCCAAAATTAAGAACTTATTTCAAGAATAAAATATTTTTTAGTTACTTAAGATCGAGAACACATAATGTAAGTCATGACATTGAAATAGAAAACTCGAAAGAGTGGATTTTAGGAAGTAGAACTGTTGGTTGTTGGAAGATATATAAAGTGGACAAAGAGATATGAAGATGAAAGAAAAGAACAAAAAATCAGAAAATTAGAGAAAACAAAAGAAGATCAATGGGAAGATGAAAAGGAAGTCCGAACGCGTAATCGTTGTCCTAAAACTATATTTGTCCCCTCTCAAATTGAAATGATGCTTAAAAGTATTATGTCAAATGATTTGCAGGATTAATCAAGCATCGTAAAGGATTTAACACTTAAATACTAGCGAAAATCCTCCAAAACTTGAAGAACAAAAAAAAAGAAATTTTTTACTATGTATGAAGGAATCTTTTTATTTTATTTTAATGATGTGTGGAATAAATATGTTTTTCAAAATGATATACATCATCATACCTTGAACATGATCACCTATATATAGCCCCCCAAATGTCTTCCACGAACAGGTATCATATTTATATGAAAAGCCACCAAATTCAAAAGGACAACGGCCATAAAACGGCTAATTGGTTGTTCTATGCCGTCGACCGCATAGAACAAACTTATGCAATCGCATAGAACAACCAGTTGCAGAGCATTTAATGCCAAAATAAAGGCCTCTGATTCCATTTTTAATTCACATCCCATTTTATTTATTTTGAACAATATTTTCAGAATCCCCCATTTGTTCAAAACTCAATAAAATCTCATATTCAAAATATACAATACTCATGCATAAGGTTTATATGTATTTCGATTTGAATATAACCATAGTGTAATTCAAACAAAGTAAAATCGAAATTAAAGGTAACATGAAAGTTTTAAACCAATTATTCCATATGACAATACCGGTAAGAACACACACAAGTATTACGTGTTCTCAAGTTCCTCAATCTTGCTTAGCGCTAATATAGTCTTGCGCTCATCATTTTCAACAAACTTTTAAGAGAGAAATTTTAACTCTCTAATGAGGCGGCACCATCTCGAAGTTCATTTAGGTGAAAATTTTCCAATATCTTTGTGTCATTTAGAGATATTTGTACTTAGTACTGAACTTCATAAAGAACTTTAAAACTCAGCCCTCATTTCAGTAACAACCAGCATTATTTAATTAGAATAGGGTTATTGCAGATTATAAAATGCTGAAACTATCTATATATCGAATGACTTGTTGTTACCCTTTGAATTCGTGAATTACTTGACAAGTAATGACGGTAGTGTTGCTATCATTGATGGACCTTTAGTTCAAGAGTTTTAACCCGATTCTATTCAAAGTAGACGTCACTAAATCTCTATTTAAAGGCTTAGTTAAATGATCCGCTAAATTTTCAATTAATTTAACATAATTTAGGGAAATTATTTCATTTTTGATTAATTTCCTTATGTAATCATGTACAAGACTCATATGTATAGACTTTTTGTTGTATACATCACTATATGCTTTTGCTAACAAGGTTTGACTATCGCACATGAATACATGATAGATGTTGATGATGTAATCTTTAGTCCCAAAGGTATCTCATAGAGTAGATCCTTAAGCTGCTCAACTTCTTTCCCAATTTCTGATAGTGTTACAAATTTAGATTCCATAGTTGAGTGTGTTATATATGTTTGTTTCTTTGACTTCCAAGAAACAACTCCTCCTCCAAGAGTAAACACCCAACTTGAAGTAGATTTACTTTTACCCATGCTAGATATCCAACTTGCATATGTAAATCTTTCCAATACAGTCATGAATTTAGTGTATTGTGGACCTAAGTTCTTGGTTTACTTTAAATATCTAAAAACTCTTCCAATGGGCTTCCAATGATCATTGCTCGGATTACTAGTAAACCTACTAAACTTACTAATTGCAAATGTTATGTCAGGTCTTGTGCATTGAACTGCATACAGTAGACTCTGTATAACACTTGCGTACTTAAATTGAGCAGCTGCCCTTCCATCATTCTTTATTAGTTTTGAACTTATTTATCACATTCTCGATATAATGTGATTGACTTAAATGATAACCCCTAGAGATGGTAATGGGGCAGGTTCGAGGTGGGCCACCCTCGCCCTGCCCCACCACTCCCCCACCCCATCCCGCCCCGCGCCCCGCTCCACGTTAGACAGGATGGGGCGGATTCGGGGCGCAGGCTTGCCCCATTTCCTATCCCGTTTATTTTAATTTTTTTCTAAAATTTCCAGTTAATTATTTTTTTTAAATTTGTAATTAATTATTTTTTTTATTCTTCACGAGGCTGGTTCGGGGCACTTCGGGGCGGGGCACCTCCTCCCCGCCCTACCCCACAACTCGTTGGGGCAGCTTTTTTTCCTCCCATTCGGGGCGGGGCAGCGCCGGGGCAAGTTTTTTTGCCATCACTAATAACCCCCACTAGTTTTAATAATTTTGATACCCAAAAATGATATTCACTTGTCCAAGATCCTTCATCTTGAATGTAGAAGATAAAAAGCTCTTCGTTTCTTTTATTCCCTCCATGTGATTACTCAAAATCAACATGTCATTAACATATAAGCAAATAAATATCACATAATCATCACATACTTTAGAATACAAACATTTATTTACGCTATTATGTTTAAAACCAAATGAAATGATGGCTAAATCGAATTTTTCATGTCATTTCTTAAGATCTTGCTTCAAACCGTATAATGACTTTACTAATTTACACACCTTATGTTCATTTTCAGGTGGAGCAAACCCTTCAAATTGTTCCATATAAACCTCCTAATTGAGATCCCCGTTTAAGAATATTGTCTTTACATCCATTTGATGAACATACAAGTCATGTGTAAAAGCTAATGCAAATAATATCCTAATTAATGTTATTATAGCTACCAGTGCAAAAGTATCAAAATAATATATTCCTCCCTTTTGTCGATAACCTTTTGCTACTAGTCTATCCTTAAAGGTATTAAGAGAACCATCAACATTATACTTTCTCCTAAACATCCATGTACATCCAATATGTTTGGACCCAGGTGATAAATCAACAAGTTCCCATGTACCATTTGACATAATTGAATCAATTTCATCTTTAATTGCATCTTTCCAAAAAAAAAAAGTTATCTCGAGAATTCATAACATATCTATAAGTTTTAGATCGGTTTCTACTTGTTGAATGAAAGGAATTGTTCCTACAAAATTCTTCTCATTTCCTTTTACTAAGTAGATATTTCATTTTGTGTTGCACTAGAGGCTGAGATTTATTTATGAGTTTCCCGTAATTCATTATTCGAAGATAGTGAATTCTCGAAAAACTCTACGTCGCTGGATTCAACAATAACATTGGACTCCGGATTCAACAATCTATATGATTTGTTATTACTAGCATATCCAGCAAAAGCACATTTGATGCCTCTTGGGCTTAATTTGGTCCTATTAAGGTTCGTGTTCTTACAATAAGCAAGACACCCTTACACTTTGAAGTATCTAATATTTGGTTTTCTTCCTTTCCACAATTCATAAGGAGAAACATTAGTNGCCGTTTGGACCCAACTTGGTCCTATGAAGATTCGTGTTCTTACAATAAGCAAGATACCCCCCACACTCTAAAATAACCAATATTCGATGTTCTTCCTTTCCACAATTCATAAGGAGAAACATTAGTAAATTTCAAAGGAATTCTAGTCAATGTTCTACATGCACTCAATAATGTTTCACCACATAAATTAAATGACAACTTAACATAAATTAACATAACATTTATCATTTCAACTAAAATTTTGTTTTTTCTTTCAGCCAAATCATTTTATTCGGGTGTCCTAGGTGCAAAACATTAATGAATTATGTCTTATTGTTCACAAAATGAATTAAAATCACTAAAAAAGTACTCGTCTCCTTTATCACTTCTTAGAGTTTTTATTATTATTTTCTTACTTATGTGATTTTCAACTTCATTTTTATATACTTTAAACATGTCAAATGCTTCATGTTTATACTTCGTTAAGAAAACATACGTATATCTAGTGAAATTATCAATAAATGTAATAAAGTACCTATTTCTTCCTCTAGTCAACATGCCATTTAATTCATATATATCGGCATGAATTAACTCTAGGATACTAAAAGTTCTATTTACACTTTGATATGATTTCTTAGTCATTCTAGATTATATACAAGTTTTACATTTAAATGCATCATTTTCATTATATGATATTAAGTCGCATTTTTTCATTCTTTTTATGGTACTTTTACCTATATAACCTAATTTAGCATGTCATAATGTAAATGAATCAACAATATAAGCAGAATCAACTTTATTATTAATCAATTTGTTAATGGATCATAATTTGACAATTCTTTCACAAAAATAGCCTTTTCCAACAATTTTCCCATTTATGGTAATACAAGTTTACCGAATTTATAAACACGTTTTATACATGATTTTCTTAAAAGATTACCTCTAACTAAGTTCCTATTCATATCATGAATATGTAGCACATTTGTTAAAGTAACGGTCTTGTTGGAAGTGAAGATGATCTCTACATTTTTTTTTCAAACACTTTGGATCGAACTTCGTTACCCATCTGAATCTCTTGTTCTCCATTCACTTCATAATGAGTCTTGAATAAGGATTTATCATATGATACGTGTATGGTCGCACATGTATCATACTACTAGCTGGGAGCCTTTCCCTTGATAGCATTATTTTTGCTTACGATGGCTACAATGTTGTCTTCCTTGAAGTAATTTACTTTTCCTTCGGAATTGTTTCTTTTCCGGTGTCGACATTCTTTTGTATAATGTCTAGGTTTTCAACACATGAAACAACCACCTTTAGTCTTCTTCTTGAATTTATTAAAGTTCCTTGAATGCTTTCTCTTATTGGATTTATTAGAAGACCATGTCTTTTCCATGGAATTGACTTTTGAAGCGCATTCATAAGAATTGTCATTCTTATCTCTTGCCCTTGATTCTTCCTCAATTCGAAGATATTTCTGCAATTATTCTAGAGAATAGTCTTCAGAACTACGCATAATTTTCTTCTGATATCCATTCCAATTTTCGAGAAGTTTTGCAATAATTGCTCCCACTTGAAAGGTTTTCGGAATCTCAGTTTTGACCGCCTTCAACTTGTTAACAAGCACTTGTAATTCATGAATTTGGGGAAGAATGAGAATATTCTCCAGAAACTTAAAATCAAAGTACCTTGAAATTAAAAATTTATTTGTATCTTCTTCTTCATTTTTGTACTTACTTTCCAAAGCGTTCCATATTTTCCTTTCCGGTGAAGTATTGGTGTAGAGATCATATAACCTATCTGATAGAGCGTTGAGAATATGACCACGGCATATGAGTTCATCTTCTTGGAGCTTTTGTCTTTCGGCTCTTACGGCATCGATTTCTCCACTTATTGTTTTGGATAATGGTGCCAAATATGAATCAAGAATGTGGATATCTCCAACCCCGTTAGTAGGAACTTCAATTTATCTTGTCATCTCGTGAAACTGATTCCATCAAAACGATCCAATCGAACAAGATTTTGATTCATCAACTTGATCATCGCAATGGTTTTTTCATTCACCATTGCGCAAAGATATAGTTTGAGATTGTTGGAAAATATATTATGTGCACAAAGAGGATTGGAGATGAAAGCAAAGAACGAAAACCAGGAAAAAAAGAATTACTATTCTTGTCTTACCTTTGAACATTGATCACATATATATAGATATCCACGACCAGAAACGGGTACATTTTATCTATATGCAATCGCATAGGCCAAACCTATGCAATCTCTGTGTGACCGTATATGCCAAACATATGCGACCGTATAGTTAATGCAGCCATGGGACCTCCAGTCCCAGTATATGGCTATGCGACCGCATGCCATATTAAACTATGCGGTCGCATAGTTCATCAATATGACCTCAAAATTCATTTTCATTCCGAATCCCCTTTTTATTGATTTTGAACAATATTTCCATCGGAAAGGCGGATTTTTCTTTCTATCATGATATACATGTTACAAGTTCATGAACGTTTTTTTTTTCAACTAGATATAGATATATAAGTTGATGAATTGGAAATGATAGGCCTATATAATTCATTGTACCATGAATCGTGTTTAACATTTATTTGTACAAGTATGACACAACATTTTAAGCAACTGATGGTATTAGGCTCACAAAGGTATGACGATGAAGGTGGCAACAATCTAATAGAAGTGGAGAGACTTGTCAAGATCAAATGATAGCCAGTTGGTGAAAAATATCCATAGGTCGACTAATTGAACTATCTTGAATAAACTCATATTAGAGAAATTAGTCACCACAAATGAAATTTGGTCAAATGTATTGCTCTAAATAATCAAATGAAATCTCATCGCACCAAAACCCTACAAACTAGATGTAGTATATATTCCTTGGGGATGTGGTTGGGTTCACAATATGAAGTGCTAATCGATAATGTGTTCCAAGAACAATCTCACCTATTGCCCACGTACAATTTTGGTCCCTATTCTTTTTCTTGGCATTAGCATATCCTTGACCAAATGTTATGGTGTGCAAACATTGCTTTTACGGTTAGAAAATTTATTAATTTCGTTAAAAGACTATAATAGCTTTACTTTTAATTTAATAATGAAGATAAAACATAATAAAAAGGCTGTGATAAAATACAAGGGCATTGTAGATTTGTAATCAAAAAGTCAACTTTTTAATGGTCGAATAGATGAAAACCGTAGAAAAGGACCATTTGGGCACCAAAAATAATAGGTTGAGGATGTTAGTGCCAAGAAAAATGAATGGAGACCAAAATCACATGGGAGCCATAGGTTGAGGGCTATTTGTACAAATTCTCATGAGTGTATTGGTAAAAGGACTTTCATAAGAGGTTAAAGATGGTCTTCTTCCAAGTTTTCTCCATCAAAGTATTTTTTCCTTCTTTAAAAAATTAAAATTTACTAAATATTCAATTTACACATAAGAGCGTCCTTCCTTTTCATTTCTGTAATGTTATTTAGCATTCGCAGTGCTTATCACCAGCTTATGTAATGATAGAGACTCACTTAGACTTGTCAAATGCAATTAATTACATTGGAATTCATTGAATACTTATTGTATTAATCTTTATTTTTTTCTATCTTCTTGTGCATTAGATTTTTCACGGGTCAAACTTCAAATATATATTGATTATGTCCATTGTTCCGAAATTGTTATAATTATTGTAACACTCACATTAGAATGCATACATTGAATCTATACCTATATTAAAAGAGGCAGTGGCCTCTT
>CAIGRS010030909.1:0-16157 GCA_903798395.1 Fraxinus floribunda
TTTTTTTCCCCATTTCGATATTAGTCTCGAAAAATCAACATGACTTGTCTATAGAAATCTTGTATTTTCAAATCTTCAAATACATCTATCGATGGACCGAATCGGGCAATAAAAAAGGATTCACATAGCTGACCCAAATATACCGAGGATAAGGCAGTTTGTTGTGTATCAATCACCTGAACCTGGCATAGAAATTCACAAACTTCTCTACGTGAACTACATATTCGGAGGCATTAACATCACCGTGTTCATTAAATTATACAAAATCATATAATCCACTCAACAGTAAATGTAACAAATCTCCCTTTATATATAAATCAATACAAACAAGAATGCTAAAAGAACTTGCATTTTTCTTTTTCTAAATTCTTCAAAAGTAATACATTGACAGTCCATGACGATGGACAGGCCTAGCAAGTTTAGACTTCGACTAACAAGTCGCGTGAATTCTATCTAAATGATTATATTCGAAGAACAATACTATGATAAATATGGAAAAATTTTCAATGAATGCTTATATTATACCCCCATCTTCGTGACATAACAGAGCCAAAAACGAACCAGCACCACCATAAATACTATGCATGACACTCTCCATATTATCTAACAATCAGAACAGTCCCCCGAAGCTATTTTGTGTCTCACGTTGCTTCGGCTTTCAGATGGTTTGGCCAAGCTGCATCATTCATGGTAATTACAATGTCATTACGTAAGAAAATATCACATAAACTTGACATCTTCTAGAACATCGAGATCATGATGATATCTAAGAGCAAGTTTGTATATTGTAGATCTCAAATTTCTGTGTTTCGCGCGAAAAGTCGGGCCTCGCTAACAATTAAAAGGGGGTTCAGACGATTTTGTAAGGAACAGACATCTTGAGACAAAGTCTCAAAAATGGGTGCTTTATTAATGAAGATTTACAATCGGCGAGAAGCAAAAATGCCTCCAAGGGGCGCAAGCACACAGAACAGTTGAAAGTTAAATTCGATAAAAGTAAAGAAAATGAAAATTACATATTCTCTATTCGAGAGTGTTTGATTCAGGGTCCTTTTCTTCTATGCCTTATCTTCCCTTTTATACTCCTCCGATAGTTGTTGTCGTGGAACCATCTGAAACTGCTGGTCGTCCCGTAACTATCCACGTTCTTCATCATGGCTTAATTGTTATGGAACTTTCATTTTAACTGTTGTCATTACTTCCGCTATTTAACCGTTTATAATTGAGATTTTTGGATTATGGGACGTGATGAGATTGTCCATTAACTGCCTCAGTAACCGTTGCTTATAATAACAATATCGCCCTGGGCTTGGGCGTCTCGTAGCCTTGGGGCAATGATGGCACTATTGCCTTAAGTAATAATACAGTTTCATAATCGCCCAAAGATTGGACGTTTAGCATGCTTGGGCAATGATGGGCCTTCGCTATATTACTCTGTCTTGGCCTTCTATACAGCCTTCTTTAGGGCCTACCCTTCGAATTTCTTAATTGAGCTCCATTCCTTGGGCTATTTAATTGGGTTGCATTTTTATGTGTCAACAATTACCTCCCAATATGGAAAAATTAATATCGATTATTAATCTTATGCCATATTCATTCTTTGTACCTTACGCAGCATTTTAAAGTCCTAACAAAGGGAGGAGTACCCAAATCATTACCTTTGATTAGCGGTGACCTTTTACATCCCAAACAATGAAACTATAAATTAAAGAACACGCCACATCTCTGTGCTGTTATACCCAAGTTTCGCGTTGTCGTGCTTTTATAAAAACGACTATTCATCTTCTTTGTTTCTTCATTCATACACTTGCACTTCAATATCCCTGAGAAGATTAAGTTTAACAGAAAATGGTGACATCTGAGAACTCTCTTAGCTTCGAGGATTTCCAAGAGTTACTCACAAAACCATATGTAAAACCTGCTCTTTCATCAGCCAATGCTGACCTCAATGAATTCCACCTAGGTCCATCATTTAATGATGTTAATTTTGTAGGGCAAGCTGCGGTGGGCCAGTTATTCTCTTGTACTTAAGATCCTCATTTTCTGAACCATTTTCCAGTAAAGCCCATCCGGGAACGAGGTATTCGCACTTAGCCCAAATCTGATGCTACTTTTCATTTTTAGCATGCGCGCTTGATAGAACATGCCCCTACCAAGGTAATTTTTGATCGTGCTAGGATTTCTGAATTATTAGAAATCGCTCGTCATCCTCCAACTTATGATCTCATGCTTTTCCCCATTATTTTAAGTTTTTGGTCCTCTAAGTATAATACTTTTATTTTCCCTCTTGGTCCAATGTCCATTACTCTAAGGGATATTGGTGTTTTAGTTAATATTTCGCCCCTGGGCGATACCATCTCCCCTAACCTTTTGGTCACTGGTGCTGCCCCGAAATTTGATAAGAAACTCATTGATTCCTATTCGGGCATGGAAGATTCAAAAACCAATTCACCTTCCTCTTGGTTAGTTATTCTTGGGTTATGAACTCGAACACTGCTAACTTGTTCCTTAACGTCTCCAGTGATGTTCCTTCTTTGGTCTTTTCTTTACCTTTTTTATCGAAAGCCATTAATTTGGCTTTGAAAGCCTAAAAATCGGTCATATCTTTTTGCTACGACAGTTCATTTGATTTCACTAATTACCTTTTTGTCAATTACTGGCTCTTCAAGGGCCACTATGTTTGGCCTCATTTGGTTGAAGATTTCAGTAAGGGCGTCTACTGAAAATGGTTCTTCACTCTGCGCAACAATCTGAGTTTCTTCCCCATCTTGAACTACTCTGACAGGTCCATAATTTCCTTCGTACATGAACTTCTCTACTGAATTTGATTCTGCAACAAAAGGTCTATGGTTCGCCTGTTCTACTTCTGCTTCACCTTTGTTGTTCCAAAAAATCAGGCATTGGTGAAGCGATGAAGGTATGCAACGGCTTCCATGGATCCAATCTCTTCCTAACAGCACATTGTAACTGGTGGGACCATCAATTACAAAGAAAACTGTGGTCCTAGTAGTTGTCCCCAAAGTTATATCTAGTGGCATAACCCTTTTAGCTGAAGTTGCTCCTCCATTAAAGCTTCTAAGAATAACTTCTAATGGGATTATGTCGCTTTCTGTCTTTGCGAATTTCCTCATCATTTTGGATGGGATGGTGTTAATGGCTGCTCCGTTGTCAATAAGTACGTTCGCCATAGGAATACCATTAACCAAGACCTTCACATATAATGGCCTCAAATGCTTGGTTAACTTCACTGTTGGTCTCTTGAAAATGAATTTCTCGGCTACATCTATTTCCACTTCATGTTTATCTTCTGTTGATTGATTGCTGTGTGACAAATCCACGTACAATACTTCATCCTGGGTTACTGCTTCTTGGACTCCTTCCTTATTCTCTTCTAATGCTTCTTCTTCAGTTATCCAACCTGTAGGAGGAAGTAATATCCTTGGAGGTGACCCGTATTTCTTAGCACAAGGCACCCTCACTTTCCTTTTTGGCGTTCCATATAGCATATAGAAGTCAAAGGAATGCCCAGATGGCTCATCCAGTAGATCCACTTCACGGACACCTTCCTGATGCAGCTGCTTCAACAATGTATTGCATAACACTCATCTCCTTTTCCTCTCTGCTTCTAAGTTAATTTCCTCCTCCATGTCAGTTATATCGTCGTCCTCTTCTTTACTATGTAATGCATGAGACGTCTGGCTCTCTTCACATTTCAGCACAAATGCTTCTTCCTCACTTGCTTCCTTTTCCTCTTCTTCATTCCATTTGCTCTTGAATTCGTTGGCTAGTAAATAATTGTTAGCCACAACAGGAGGTAGGGTGCCAAATTGGATGGTGAGAGCTCGCTCTGGATCCTCTTCATCCTCAATCTTCTTCTCACGTTCGAACTTTGATCTTCCAAAGGAACTTTTCGGTAACTCCTCCACCGATTCGCCTATACTAGCCTCTTTATCACCCTTGAGGACATTTTGGTTAGCCACCTTAGGCATTTTAGGCGCTTTAGGATGTGTCGATCCTTTCTGTTGCCTCATCATCGGTCCATAGTTCCGTTGGAAATGCCTTTGTTGGGTTCTGGTCATTTTATTAAATGGCGCAACTCTCCCTGCATTGTATTGGAAGGAATGCCATACATTTGGCTGGCGAGGATGCAGCCTGAATGTGACTCCACTGTTCATCAGCCTGAACTGCCCCTCGAAAGGCTGCTTCCCATATAATGGTATGCCCTGTTCTCCATTAGGCTGGGAACTTGAAGCAATGCTAGGGCAATGGTGATATTGCTGCATCCCTGGTTTGCCCACATTCTCCTTCATTTCTATATTGCATCTAACGCACAATACACCCTCATCCTTTCTAGACTCTTTCCTTTTGATTTGCTCAAAAACATTGGGATGTGACTCGGAATCCTCTTCTCCATCATCTATGACCAACTTGAATTTTGACAACTTACCTTTGAAGCCAGACGTCACCATATTCACTCCAAGTGGACGTGGGAAAGGATTTTCATCTACTGCCATTTTTTTCTTAGCTTTGAACGTGATTCGTCCCGACTTAATAGCATCATGTAATACATGAAGAAAAACTAGACAACTATTAGTCATGTGTGACCACGTATTGTGTCATTTACAATATTTTTTACCCTTAATTTGTTCAGGGTCTGGCAACTTATGCTTATCGCTCAACTTCATCTGTTTATCCTTATACAGCTTATCAAATATAAGGTCAGCTTTGGTCACGTCGAATGAGAACACCCTAGCCTTTTTGTTTTCATCTTTTATAGGCTCATTCTTCTTTAACATTTAAGATTTAGCCATCATAGGACATGCATACGCATCTCTTTTAACCAATTCGACCAGACATATTTCGATCTGATCATAATGTTCGTCATCAACAGTATGAACATCAAAGTTCGGGTCTATATAATAAATCCCTTTACTAGAGTTTTTCATTTTTTCATCTTCTCTTACCAGCCGTTCATATCTAATCAAGTTAGCACTTAACTGAAAGAGATCAGGAAATTCCATGTCTTGAAATTTCTTTTTTAAATCAAAACTTAAACAGTTTTGAGCAATTCTAACAAATTCTTTTTCAGACAAAGGTATGAAGCACTTACTCCTAGCCATTTTAAACCTCTGGAAGAAGTTTTTGCCCATTCATTTGGCAATTGACGTAAATTCGCCAAATCGGTCAAAGTAACTTGAGATTCAGTTTTGTAAAACTGAGCATGGAACAATTGTTCCAATTGTTGCCTGTTTGGACAGAATTTGCTGGCAAATTAATGAACCATGAAAAGGCTACCCCAATTAACGAATTAGGGAATAGTCTCATCTTATGGTAGTCAGTTACATCGCAACATTGTAGTGTGAATCACCCTATATGTTTCAAGGTAGAAACTTCTCCTAAACCAGTAAATAATGAGAATTTCGGTACCTTATACCCTCTAGGCCACATATACACTTGGTCCACCCAATCAGGATATGGCTTTGTATAAGTCGGCTAATAAAAGGACGCATTCCAAAAGCCATTTGATCTTGTACTATTTCTGTAATTTGATTCCTCAACGTAACATTAAGATCCCCTATAGGCTGATTCATTGGTGGGATCACTTGAGGCCTAATGTTTGGTACCTGGTTTGTGGCAAGGATGCCATTATTTAAACCATTATTACAATTAATTCGAGTGTTCCCTCTATCATTGACACGCAGAGTGTTCTGTCCATTGGTTTGGACATTGTATCTTACATTTTGGTTACCCCCCAAGTTTGGTGCTCTACTACTAATATTCAAGTTAGCCATTCCACCGCCCCCTGGTTTGAAGTAGATGGTCCAAAGGGTGGTTCTATTATTTGATTTGGACTTAGGATTGGGGAATTTTGACCTACAGCCATTCTAGCTTGAAAGTAATTCCCTATACTTGGCATGACTGGCTAACAAATTTGGCCCACTAATTTGTTCATGATTTCTTTTAGATTGTTTAGTTGTTTGCCCATGTTGTCATAATGGGCATTCCCATTTTGAATAAATTTCTCCATGTTATAAACATTTCGTAAGTTTACATGCTCAACAACGTCTTGTGTGAGTTCACTTAGCAATGCGCGCATGGTCCGAGGACTCAAATTCGTCATTGACTCGTAACGACTTTGACTCTATCCATCTGTTCCTAGAGTGTTCTGCTGCTATTCATATCGTTCAATCATAGACTGGACTAATCCCTGGCTTGCGGCTCTTTATCAGAGTTTTTATGAGACATATTGCTTTCACTTTTGTATCTTCAAACACCAAACTGTCCCACTGGGAGTGCCAAATTGTTTCGCGCAGAAAGTCTAGCCTCGCTAACAATTAAAAGGGGGTTCAAACGATTGTGTAAGAAATAGACCTTTTGAGATAAAGTCCCAAAAAGTGGTGCTTTATTGATGAAGATTTATAATCGACGAGAAGCGAAAATGCCTCCAAGGGGCGCAAGCACACAGGACAAATGAAAATTAAGTTCTATAAAAGTAAAGGAACTGAAAATTACATATTCTCTGTTCGAGAGTATTTGTTTCGAGATCATTTTCTTCCATGTCTTCTCTTCTCTTTTATACTCCTCTAACAGTTGTTGCCGTGGAATCGTCCGAAACTGCTGGTCGTCCTGAAACTATCCACATTTTTCATCATGGCTGAATTGTCATGGAACTTCCGTTTTAACTGCTATCATTACTTTCGCTATTTAATCATTTATAACTGAGATTCTTGGATCATGGGACATGATGAGATTGCCCATTAACTGTCTCAGTAACCGTTGCTTATAATAACAATTTCACCCTGGGCTTGGCCGTCTCGTAGTCTTTGGCGATGATGACACGTTGCCTTGAGTAATAATATATTTTCATAATCACCCAAAACTTGGGCATTTAGCATGCTAGGGCGATAATGGGCTTTCGCTATATTACTCTGTCTCCTTCTATATAGTTTTCTTTAGGCCTACCCTTCGAACTTCTTAATTGGGCTCCATTCCTTGGACCATTGAATTAGGTTGCATTTTTATATGTCAACATCCTCACAATAACATAGATGCCTAACAGGCAGTGCCTTCCATTGTGCCTCTCGGATCCTAGAGAGTAAGGTAGCCTCATATAGAGCCCCTGCAACTAGCTTCTTGCTGCATGTTTAAGAACACAAAATCTCTATAGTTAGAATATAATATGTTAGGACATTGTGGTATGTGGCACACAATTACAATTGAAGTAGAAATGAAAAATTATGAACACCAAATTTTTACGTGGACAAACCACGGGCAAATTGTAGAAGGATTTCACTATAGCAAAAGATTACAAGAATTTCTTTCTAAAATAATAAGAACACAATTAACAATACCCTCTCTTATATTAGAAGAAAAAATACACTCTCAAATAAAATGAAAGACAATATTTAGGATAAACCTTACTTTTTTTCTCTCTAAAATTCCCTCTTTTTTGCACTCCAAAATGGGATTTTACCTCTAAGATTGAGATGGATAATTAGAGGAAGGAAACCATGTCTTTTAGGCTTAACCAAATGCTCTAAATATACTACCGAAAGGCGAGGAAACAAGCTATCAAGTTATGGGAGTAAGTAACAATTACCTTCCCCGAACAAACCAGTTGTTAAAATAATGAAACCAATGGGTCACCTATAGGATTCTTCGACTGCTGGATCCTCAGGTACTTGAAGTTTCCCTTTCACCGGATTGCTTCTGTACAATATAATTGCAATGAATATTGAGGCACCTGAAGTTCTCTATTGTCAATTTTTGATCTTCGTGATTACAATATCTTTTTCAGAAAGGATTTTGTACAAAGAATCATCTAGTACAACTGGAGAGGATGATAAAAGACAAGTGCAACAAGTATTATGAAAACTGAGGACAACCAACCCATTTTTTATTATTCTTACTTGCATAGCACACATATCAATAAAACATATAATGTAAACGGTAAAACGCACGGTTTTCCCGAGTCATTCTACATATTTGATTGTTTACCAACAAACTGTTGGACAAAAATCGAAGAATAATATATTTTATTTATATACTGAAAAAGAACATAACTAGAAATTAACAACTGAAGAGGAAATTATTTAAAACTACGAAAGGGATTCACTTCCTTACCTTTAGGGATACGACGGAAAAACCTATAGAAATTGAGCACTTAATTTCTACACCGTCAAACTGAATTTATAGGCTCAACCCCATGAATGGTGAGTTAAATCCATTTATTAACATAGTTGGAGTTTCAACATTTTTAGGTACTATAGGAAATAAAGGCAAAATGTAAACCCTCCTAACAGGCTAATTTTTGGCTCGTTCTGTTTGATATTTATGTATGTAGGTCACGCTCACATGCAAATTTAAGATCCAAAGTGTTAATTTTCACACGCACAAAGAAAGAGTATCTATGTTACGTACACCTTATAAAAGTATATTCATGCGTGAACTAGTGATTTCCTCTTTCATTTTCTTATATGAAACATTTTTTTATTATTTTCCTTTTAACACAAACTCCTCAATGATACCTTGTACATTTTGAATTTCAATTTCCCATTCATCAATATCAATTTTGACAAATAAATGTATGAATTTAATATTCTCAGGATAACACAAATCCACTTTAATATTCCAAATCCAACGAATGGATTCACTCAAAATTATATCAAAATAGCCCATACACAACACATTTTTCAAACACAAACAATTACACCAAAATAAAAGCAAAGTTACAATTGCCATTTGACGGAATTGGAACTTGGAAGGCTTGCAGCAGAAACGGCCGGAAAAATTCACCATTTGTAAATTGGTTTTCCCTCATTTAAATCTGATGATTTCTCTCTTGATTCCTTTCCGTCTATTGATTGATAAAATATCCTGATCATATATTCTGTGGATTGAAACATTTTTTTTTCATAATGCATTTTGTTCTTTTATTTGAAATGTGTCCCTCTGGTTAATGATCGAGGGTTTGAAATATGGGTACTGGGTTTTTATATTTTATCTGGAACTATTCTGAGTGTTTTTTTGAATGAAGTTTGATGATATGTTATTTTCTTGTAGAGTTAAGATTTGAAGTTTATGTAAAAGCTTTATGGCGCGGATCAAACCTCAAGCTCTTTTGCAACAAAGTAAAAAGAAGAAGGGACCAAGTAGGATCAGTATCACTACCATTCTAATTTACGCCCTTATTGTTGTTGTCATGGCGTTTTTCCTTTACTCTTCCTACAGACACTGGTCTAGGAGGTTTGTGAATTTCTTCCGTTGTTCACCTGCTGTTATGATTTTACAGTATACTGGCATTGCATTTGAACGGATTATATAGTAATCTGGGTGCCATCTTTTGTTAAGAAAATCTGAAATTGATTTAATTGTGGTTAGAGTATTTAGAAAATGGTTTATATGGATAAATAGATAGTCTAAGATGTATTTCATGAGCATCAGAGTAAAAACGAGAGATGGTTTGAATTTCTTAACCCTTCATGGGATTAGTCTGGTTAATTTTAGAAACTAAATTGACGACTGTCTTTTAAACTTGACCAGTACAAATGTTGCAGTAAAAAATTCTCTTTCTGAATGTAAAGGACCTGAGAAATGTGCATGGAGTAATAATTCTAAATACATCCCAGGTGTCACATCAATATTTAGGAATTCTGATGCAATTGTATCTACACTTGCTTAGTTGTGCAGAAATAGAAGTGCTGAAATAATCATTGCATTGGCTTATAACCCATGGATGCTTATTCCTGTGTAGGTCACAATTTCATATGGAGAATGCATCACTAGGTGTACAGGTACGAATTGTCCCATAACAGTTTCTATAGAAATTTTATTTCCCTACTATATCACTTAACACACATTATTGTGTTGGTCCCCTGGTACATAGAAGAGCATTATTATACAACTGATAACAAAATTCTCAGATTTCTACTTTACGTTCTCTTAATGTTTGTTCACCCGACAATCCTGGAAGCATTACCTTTAAATATGATGTTCTTTCCCACATGCAGGCAATGTGTTTTCTATGTATGACATCCTTATGAGTTTATCATTTTTCTACTCTACTGCAGCACGATAATCTGTTTGGTGATTTAAAGACAGTTGCCATCCCCAAATATGCTGTAAGTTACCTGATATGCAGGTTGTCCTCTGATTGTCTAAACTTGACACTTGATATAATTATGGAGTCACTTTTTTGTTTATATGAACCTTGTATTTTACCAATGTTGTATTCTTTAATTACGTAAAGTCATTCTCTTCTGGTAGTAGCTTTGTCAGCTTGTAGTTTTTTGTTAGTGATAATATCACATTGAATTGTAAATCATTAAATCAAATAATATTATAGTTATTCGATCATTATTCGTTTGCCCGAAAGTTAGTCAGTTCTATTTTTTTCTGGTTGTTTTGGAAATATTTATTCTCAGGCTTCTCTATTGTCATTTTGGTTCTTTCCTTTTTCTTTTCAGGTAATTTTAACATATTTATGTGATATCAGGTGATAAATACCTCAAAAGGATCAATTCTTGTTGAACTATACAATGACGGTTCTCCTGAAGTTATTGCAGAATTTATTGACTCAAGGTACATATTAGGACAGCTTTATCCATCTTTTGCTCTGCTCATTTTGTTAAACTTCTTTATTGCATAACTACTTTATTTTTCCCACTTTACTTTGTCCTATTTCTGTTGATGAATTTTTTGCACTCTTTTAGTTTATTTATGCTAATCAATGAAAAAGTCAAAAACCTGGCATTCTTATAATGTTTATACCTCAGAATATCTTTTTATAATTAGGGTGGTTATATTACCACTAAAATAATTTTTTGGTACACCAAAAAAATTTTATTTACTAAAATAACTGCGAGTAAAATGACTTAAATATGCTATCTATTATTCACTTATATATTTATTCACCACAAAAGATATATAATTCATATGTAAACATACAAATGCGAAGATTTATACAGCAAATCCAAATATTATTCACTTATATGTAATTCTCTGGAATGATTCCATATTCCACCATTTTCAGCATGTATTTCAAGATCCCGTCTTGAGCCAAAGTTCAAATCTGGAGTTATCCCCGTCTTAGCATCTTGTAGGTTATGTTACTTTGTATTTTGTTTTCCCTTAAGGTCTGAAATCCTTGGCAGTTATTATCAGTTGTTCATTCATTCTTGCAAGAAGAATCGAGTGTGTAATATAAGGAGAGGAGTAAAATATGGCAGTAGCCATTCAGAAGATTTCAGTCAGAGTCCATTGGAAGAAGAAAAAGTGATCTGCACTGCAAATTAGAGTCCATTTCCTAGAAAAATCTACCAAAACTTGAATGGGGTAATCATGAATGTTTAAAAAACACTTGGATGTGTTAAGAAATAAGTAAGGATTTGTGTAATCTAATGGATAATTGAGCAGGTGGATGAGGGAGTTGGTGGGGAAGTATAGGAGGGGAAAGATGAGTAAACTGAATAATTTTGGGTGGGGGGGGGGGAGTATACCACAATATTATTTTTTCTTTTTAATTTTTATTGAGTTAGGACTATAATTGTAAATTTGCTGTGATGTATTTCTTGAAAACATGTTTTAATTGTGGGGTGATTGTAATGTGGTGTAGCAAGTAAAATTTGTGGTGGTAATATAATTACCCTTATAATTATCATGCATTTAATTCAATGACCAGAGGCCTCTGGTGTTATGGCTTACTCTTTAGGTTGTTAATAGAATTTTTTAATATACTGTGTGTATTGTTAGCTACTCAGTAAGCTCATTAGGATTTTGTTATGAATCAAAGTGCATCGTCCATTAGACTTTACGAAGGTGATCAATATTGTCCTGTGATTATTGCAACAAATTTCTAGATTATTAACCAAGGTGACAGTTGATGTTGTCAACTAGTGCTTACTAATTCAGATTCACCAGTTTATGCAATGAGGCGATGTGCTATGACCGACTCCCCTGACCATTCCCATAAAAGGAGGGAATAAAGAAAATCCTTTGGTGTTGAAATCTTTTTCACTTTTTTTCTTCTCTCTTTTTCTCTGTATCACCTTCCTCCCATGTCTCCTCACTGTACTAAGCTGTTTGCCATTCTATCAAAATTTTTTTTCTTTGCTTAGTTTTGCTTTCTGTGATATTTTTTGCTTGTCACTTGCACTTGGAATGTCCTGGGAGGGCTCACAGAATTCTAACTTGTATGAGTTATATTGACCAAAATGAATTTGCAGTAAGAGGGGACGCTTTAAAGGAAGGCTCTTTAACCGTGTAATAAAGAACTTTGTCATCCAAGCAGGTGATGTTGATAGACCTGGTGGTACCACTGAATATTGGACCTCAAGGGAAAAACATAATAATCAACTCGACACAAGGTATGATCTACCTTAAATCTCCATAAGTTCTTTTTGAACTCGTTCAGTCTTTAACGTGCCCTCGCTACTGAAATGTACTGGATTAATAATGCTTGCTCAGCTTGAAGCATGAAGCTTTTATGCTTGGTACTTCTAAGGCAAAACAGGATGTCAGTGGATTCCATCTTTTCATTACAACGGCGCCAATTGCAGATCTAAATGAGAAAATTAGTGTGTTTGGACGTGTCGTCAAGGGAGAAGAAGTTGTACAGGTTAAACATCTTTGTTTATTTTCATTGTTATAACACACACTGCTTGTGCTTTTCTTCATTACGAGAACTGGATATGGCCTCCTAGCCTGTAAAATCACCAGTTGTCCGCTTCGTGTCCTAGAATACTCTTAAGATGGAAATTAATTCTCCTCACATACTTTCTTATGTCCATGTCATTGCTTCTCTCGTGTTTCAAATCATTTTATACTTTTGAAGTTGATAATAAACCATGATGATCAATTGTTTAGAGGATGTTGCCAAATAACTGGTGTTTGATTTATGTGACTATCTAGATTACAGCATGCTACCTTATAGGTCCTTTTATGCTTGCGCTATAGCTTCTGGAGAAATGTCAGAACTCGTAACTGCACAACTTGTGCCAACTTAAAGCTGGTGATAGTTTAACTAATAACTCTTGATTTTCCTTGATGGAGCATATTTCATCTGTTCAGAAAGAGAGCAATTAATAAATCTGTGGCCTGAGCTTTTATTAGTGGTCATTTCATTAGCTTTTCTAATTCTTTTAGTACATATTATTTGTTAACTTAGATCACGTTGAGTTAACGAGAAGATTTGCTTCTTTTCTACCCCAATTTCTGTTCTTCGTTTCTTTGCTTTTATTTCAGATGGTTGTTGCATGTGAAATTCGAATGATTATATGCTGAATGCTGCATTATGACATGATATTCAGGAAATTGAAGAAGTGGACACAGATGAGCATTATCAGCCTAAAACACCTATAGAAATCATCGAATTGACTCTGAAACAAAAGATTTAATGGATCTCAGTCGGGTTTTGTGACGCTTTTCACTTTATATGATGAGGCCATCAACGCCATCAAAGAAAGCCTCTTACAATAGTAAAGTTGTTCTTTATCACCTGCACGTTCTTATTAAGTGCATGTTTAATTCCTTGCTGGTTATGCACAAGGATTTCCTTTATCCTGCTTGTATTTTTCCTTCTTTGTTACTATTCTTTGAGTTCTGTCAATCGATGCCAGAGTTCTGTTTTGCATTTCTTCTTACAAGGTCACTAGTTTCTTCTGATTTGAGCAAAATATTTGAGAATGAAGCCTTATCAAAATATTATTTTAAAATGCATTTTGGACAAAAAAAAATGGGGTTCAAACATGTACTAAATCATTTATATGGCCTATTACGTAGCTGAAAGGTTTTAGTCGTCCTTATTGGAAAATTTGCCTGAACAAATTTGCTAAAGCTAATAAAATTGAATTTTTAGTAAATTTTGATAAAAATTGATGAAGTTTGATTAAAAAATTGTAGATCCCATAAAATATGTAGTTAAAATGAATTATTGATTTTGATTTAAATTAAAATCTAGACACAATGGACTATGTGTGTGTCCGGTAAAATATTTTGTAGATTAGAAAGTGTGGTCATATAGAATATGTAGATTTCTTGTTCTTTTTATTGTTTGTACAAAGTGTAGAATATTGTAGGTGTGCTAAAGCCCAAGTATTTTCGATACTTGGGGAGTTCAGCGGTGAGAAATTTTATTTGTTTGTAATAATATTTCCGTCTTTGATAATCCATGATCTTTCTCTCAATTTTGAAATTTTTCACATAAATCTCAATCTTTGTATTTCTTTTTCTCCCTTATTTATTTATTTATCTGAATAATGATCATGTGGGTCAAACAGAGAAATTGATTTCAATTTTCAACCATTCTATTCAAAGCACGTCAAACCAGGCAAAGAAATTACAAGAGTTGGAAAAGTGTGATTGGAAGAGCAGTTCTACTAGAAAAATAAGGTCAATGACCGGATTTTTGACACACACACACACTTAGCAAATTTTCATTGACGATTAAAAAAAATCAAACAAAAAATTGTCAATTAAAAACTGTGGAGTCAGTCCCTAGAAAAAAGCCCTGTCATTGAGACGGTTTCTTCTGCATTTTCCTTGGAAGGGACATGCTCATGTATCAATTTGATAAAAACCCTATGTTGAAAACCAGCTTTATATATAGAGTTAAGCCATTTGTACCCTTTATATTATGCTATTTAACCACTTTGGATGACACTTTGAGTTACCCGACCCCATCTCCTCCCTCACATGGGGGTCGGGTCCCACAACCAATTAATGCGTGGGACCGGACCCCCATGTGAGGGAGGGGGTGGGCCCGAGTAAACAAGAGTGTATGCCAAAGGGTACATATAGCAAGATCCATATATATATTTGAAAATGTACATGATAATAAGTAAAAATGTTCAACTTGCCATGACCCAAATAGGTTAGAAACCTTTAAAATTGATCTCCTGTCCATAGGACGGTTGAAACCTTTATTTGAAATCTTCACTTTTTTTTAAATATTACAAAACTCATTTTCAATTACATATTAAAATAAATAATGAAAACGTCTCCGAGTCACTTTCCTTATGCTTTACTATGATGTACCCATAATCATCAACGACGAGGAAAGTTATTTGCAAGAGTATTTTTATTTTAAAGCATATCAAGCACAACATGATTAGGGATGACAACATTATAGCACAAGGTTGGGGCGCCCTCTACATCCTCATCCCACCATGGATCTCTGGGAGGCGGGATTAAAATATTTCAACTTATTAACTTGTTTACTTATTTATTTTGAATATGAATTGAATTTAATAAATACGTAAAAAGTAAGAGTTTGGAATACGAACAATGTTCCCCTTGCACCTCGATTTCCCTGCATGCAGATACGGCGTAGGACGAGGCGGGTGCGGGACATTTGGTCATCCCTAGAGATGATAAAACTATTACCTGTCCTAATCTGAAATAAAGTCCAAAGATTGTGGCAATAATTGAACTTCCAAAAGGTAGGGGTCGTTATGAAATATATTTAACTTAGAAGCGCGTGATGCCCAATGGCTCACGCGGGTGCATAGGGACAAGAAGATGCTAAAATAAGCCGTAAATGCACACATCGTAACCTACGCACATAGTTGCAGCATAGGAGAGAAAAGAAGGGGGGAAATAAGAGAGAGAAAGGACGAAGATGTATAGAAAGAGAAAGACAGGCGGGTGGAGGGCTGAGTCAATTCGCCAGGACTCGACCGAGTCGAAATATCCCCCACACAAACAAAAAAATTATCACACACAAACAGGCGTGAAAAAAATGGTGAAGAAATTGAGTCGCCTTTGCCTTTACCACAACTATACCTCTAACCCTAATACCCAAATCCAAATAACCCTCTTCGTTTTCTCTCTTTCTGTCTCTACTACACTTACATTTACATCTATATATTTATTGGTTTCTATTCGCCGACTCATTATCTCTGCGTCAATTGCATCGTCTTTTTCTTCTATTCTCTTCCCCATCTCTCTCTTTCTATGTTTTCCTTCTCTTTGACAACTCGTTTTTCCTGCATATCGGGTTCTTTTCTGTGGGCAAGGTAATTTTTTTTTTCTGGGGTTTTTACTGAATGTTTATACGAACTTGGAGCTGCAGATATCACGGGTTCCATTGGAGTTTTTTTTTCTTTTTAATTGAGATTGGTTTGCCATATGGATTTGTGGTGATCCTCAATCACTGTGTG
>CAIGRS010030934.1:0-10553 GCA_903798395.1 Fraxinus floribunda
AATAAACCGGGACAACATCAATTGAAATAAAATTTCAAGAATGAAAAAAAAAAAATACTAACCCCTTTGCAGAACACAGAATTTAAAGTTAGCATGGTTCATACTTCATGGATATTTAACGCACAAAAACATTATAGTTAAGAGACAGTTTATAGCTGAAAATGTTGAAGACAAGATTTAATCATCTAGATGTGCTCTTCTCTAATAGCTTAAGCTTTTAATCTAGTGGTTCAACATGGTAGGCAAAGGTCATGTGTTCAAGTCTTGCAGTCACCCATTTAGTGAACTCGTGAACGTGTCACGCTTTTATGAAAAACCTCCACCTTCATGTGAGGGGACGTGTTGAAGAAAAATTTAAATGATATGCACAAACTTTTAGATCAAGCGATTCAACGGCAAATTTACCTTTGAATCCCGCACCAATTCAGACCAGCAATCATCTGCATTTCATGACATAATACATAAGAAAAGGCAATGATGAACTAGAAACACATCCGCGGACATGCCAGTTGGTTACCTATATTCACGTATTCATAGCCTAATTTGGCCAAACCAGTTGAAGTGAGTGCATCGGCTGTCAAAGAGCAAAAAAAGGATACTAGGTTTTAATAACTTCAATAAAGCAAGGTGGAAATAAAAAAGAATCGACTGCTGCAAGTAGAAAGAAAAGAATGAGATTTTTTTTTTTCTCTTCAATGATTTTGCAATCAAAAGTGATGACATTCAGCATATCTATCGCAATAATCGAGAGGACAGAAATGTTCAAAATCCACCAAAGAAATAAAACTAAAACAACGCTTCATGCTACTAGAGTAACCAATAAAGGATAAAAAATAAATTTTGGGCACTGGCTTTTGCTTCTTAGGAGTCATGGTTCAATGGACAAGCTCCCACAAACTTTTAAGTAACATGCATCTGTAAACTAAAATTTGAAGTAGCCATATCTCCAGGCCCCAAAATTGCCCCGCCCGTATTGTGAAAACAGAAAAGTGGTATCATTTTCAAGACTCAGTGCCATTCAAAATCTCAAGATGGGCAAATTAACAACAAAATTTTTGGGTCATCTACAACAACCATTCCAGTTGTTTAACCTCTGTTACTTCATCATCTTCTTTTCAGCTCTGTCATGAACAGAATAAATCTTTCTATGTGAACTACCATTGGTGGAGATTTAACAATTGAGGTTCACCTCAAGGTTTAGTCTGAGTAATGGGAGCTAAAACGTAGTACATCCCATAACATGCTGATCATTCAAGGCAGATGCCTCATTATTATGAAAGTTACACCAAATTTTATACTGCAGTGCCTGAAACAGGCGAGCAGGCTTCTTAAATGGAATTGAAAGTGCTATTCTTTCTATACGTAGAAAGAGGTTAAAGATAGTAGTTAAATTGATGAAAAAAGCCTAAGATGCAGAATACCAAATTATGCAGGCACGGAATTTCTACCACCCCTTGATCCAAATATGTACTAAAAACAGATAGCAACATATGCTCACCAGACGAAAATCCTGAATTTAGTAAATTCTTAATTTCTCAAACAGTAAATATGTATAACCAATTGCAAATAACAGTCTCCTATGAATCATGTTTACATCAAAAGAACCAATAAATACTAAGAGACTATATTAAACTTGTGTTTAAAATTTTCAAGTTCTTCAACACATCAATTCTCTTGAAGCTAAAAACATTAAACTATAAACATCATTGTGGCACAAGCAACTATCCTATTGTCAAACGAGATTAATCGCATAGATAAGCAGTTACCTGTTTCCTTGATAACTTTTTCATTGATATTACAGGCAAAGAAATTCCAGCTATTCCATCTGGCCACAGCCCACAAGAAAATCGAATCAACTCATCAATCTAAAAATCAGAAATCCTATCCATTAAGAATTAACGAGAAACCAGATGATTAAAAGTGATCAAGAATGATTTACATGTCCAAATACCTAACTCCAAACTTAAGTTGGGAAGAAATATGCATCAATTATTTTCTTTTAAAACCAAAAAGAAAAATTATTAACCAACATCAGAGCAGAAATGAAAAAAATGTCCAATATCAAGAACTCGAATTTTGCAAAAACTCAACTTTTGCTTTTACTCCACAAACAAATATAATTATCAGATCCTTAGTTTAAGAATTTAATCCTGCAAGACTTGATCTTTGGTACTTACATTCAGCAAAAAAATTAAGAAAACAAATAAAGAAGAAGAAAAGGTAAAATTATGCTACCCCATCTGAGGCGTCTTGGCCAATCCATTCTCGAGCTGTAAAATACCATAACTGGAAGTATCAAAAATACAGGTTATGGGCTTTTCTTGGCCACTCAAATAAGGATGCACAGACAGCACCCTTGCTGTGACTGCCACTGGCATGACATATACGTACAGAATTGCTATCTGTATGCACGCCGTGGCAAAATTAGAAGCTATATTAGCCATCGTGGGAGCCAATAATCTTTCTTCACTCCTTTTTTTCTCTGTGGGTTTTTGGAGAGAATTGGGAGAAGAACGGTAGGTAAAGATTCAAGAGAATAAAAAGTTGTACGTTGGACTGGCCCCCAATTTTTAACAATTTTTCAACTCAGAATTTTTATCTCGGAGCGACATATTCTATTTGATCTTCGTTTAGCAAAAGATGCCTGTACTTTTGTATCTGTACTGAACGGTTTGTCAACATGTTTGGTTAAGCTTATACACGGCTTTTTCTTGCCTAAATTCAACGTTAGCCGTTAGGTGATCTTGTTGTCGGAACAAGACGCCCTCCTCATTTACATTTTCATTTTTATTTGAAGTAATTGTTATAATTAGGATCAGAGTTGGTAACTTCTTGGGACTTTTGACGTGGACGGAGTAATGAATTGAAAAGAATTACTTTTAGTTGACGAATAACGACTGATCCTATGACGTCACTTGCATCGAATATGTCAGCATTAGACATTGCTTCTACGAAGGTTGAAATTTTATGATCCTAATTACATCTCACGTTGCTTGAGTAAGGCTTAGTTTGCGAATTTATCCAATTGAACGTTCTTTTCTTACAAGTCGATATTAAGGTTAATTCTACCCAAAATAATCCTTAAAATTTTAACCAGACATACCACACTTGGACAAAATAATTTCGGGTGGCATAATATTTAAAATTATAGGATAATCCTTCAAAAACTCTGTTTTTAGTTTTACTGTAGAAATGAAAATATACTAGTAAATAGATATGAATAGAGTAGGAATTTATGTGTAAACCTAAAATGGTTTGAGTAAGTGAAAAATAATTTGAAGAATATTAGGCTCGTGGTTGGTAAGGATCAAAATTTCGATTTTAATCTAAATTAAAGTCAACAATTAATTTTAATCACGTAGTTCGTATGATCCACAACTTTGCAACCACATATTTAACCCTCACCAACATGGGCTAATTATTTTTTGATTTATTAAAGCAAGACTGGATGTGAAAATTAGGCCGGCTTGATTCACTTTTGAAAACTTAAAATAATTGGAAGAATAAATAAAATTAATTTATGAAGAATATAAGAATAAAATAATATTAAGTCAATACAACCGTGATTAGGTGAATGAATACAATAAATTAAGTGTTGTCTTCGTTTACCTTTAATAAACAAAGAGGTTGGACACACACAATGCGATTAATGTATGCATAGAATACTTGGAAACAATAATAAGTTTGTGGAATTTTATTTTCAGTTTACGGACAAGTTTCTCTCTTGAGTCTCTTCTTGGTGACTGATTGTCAAGTCTACTGCTACATCATTGTAATAAACTAGCAATTGACATAAATCTATGGATATGAAAAGATTCAATTATTTTTGTCAAGGTTACCATGATGGTCAGCATGGTGTACATCCGAACGCACTAAAATTGTTCGACTTTAACATTTTACAATTCACGTATCTCACGAAAAAACGTTAAGTCAGTTTTTCAGTCCTTACAATAACTTAATCAATGAGGCTAAATTATAATAACTTTAAGTAGAAAATACAAGAAAAACAAGTTTTAGAGAGCTCTCTCTTTATATAAATGAAAGGAAAACTTTACAATCTTCCTCAAGTATTAAACTCACTTCACTCCATATGATTTACAAATGAGACTACATCTCTATTTAAAGGCAAAAACCTTGCAAGTTACCTTCAAATCAATAGCCAAAATTAAAATTGATCAAATGGTATTCATTGGTTGCAAGTTGCATTAAAGCAAGTTGTGGTCAATTTATTCTTTGCATTTTTGGAAGTGGCAATTCTCTACACTCCAATGCAAGTGGACAAGTCCTTTTCATGGTAGACAATTGAACTTTGCTTCCTCCTTGGCATTTCTATGCAAGTGGCCCAAGTTGCACAAATTTGCCAAGTTGCCCATTTGCGTCCCCAGAACAGCCGATCGCAGTTTGCGGTATTTCTCCTCTTGGTTTTTGAACTTAGAGGAACCTCATTTTCGGCCTGCATAGTCTGTCCGTGTCCCCAGCCTGCGTTTCTTGTCTACAATCCGCCACACTGTGTTGCAGCTGTTGTCGAGGCAGATCGGTCGCAACCTGGGAGGACGTAAGTCACTCTCCCACCGAATATGTCTATGCCCTCGTCACCATATAGTGCCGGAGCTCGATCTCAAACTACCATAAGTCTCCTTCATTCTCTCAAGTAGCTTCAAACTCGGGCAACCTTTTCCATTTGATCAAGTATTGGGTGCAAGGTGGATCACATCATCTGTCTCACCACTTGATCCGCCAAAATGGATTCAACATCTTTATCAAAAGATTTTGTAATGATAGGAGGTGCCCAATGTGACTTGTTTCTCCCCGGAACTTCCATATTCGGCTATATGGCTTCAACATACTTACATGGAAAATTGGGTGGATGTTCAAGATACTTGGGAGATCTAGCCAGTAGGAAACTCTTCCAACCTTAGATATGATAGTAAACAGACCCTTATACTTTCGAACCAAGCATATGTGAACTTTGCGGTAGGTTTTGAATTGTTGCGGCAACACTTTTTGAAGTACTTGGTCTCCATGTTGAACGATCTCCGTTTCACATCACCTATTTTTTATACGCTTCTGACTAAGTCTGTATGATCTCCCCATCACTTAGCCATTTTTGTTGCTTCGAGGACTTTGGCCAGAATCACCGGTTGTAGGCAAGGTGGGGGGCGTAGCGGGTTGTCGCCCCATTGCAAGCTCAAACGAACTATGTCCCATGGATTCACTTTTCTGCAAATTATAGGAAAAATGAGCTATGTACTTCGCCCAATCCCACTGGTTAGCACTAACAAAGTGCCAGAGATAACATTCCAATAATGCATTCACCTGTTTTGTCTGCCCATCCATCTGTGGGTGAAAAGTGCAAATCTGATCCAAGGAGTTTAAACAATTTCGTCCACAACTTTCTCGCGAAAAGAAAATCCCGATCACTTACAATATTTTTAGGCAACTCCCAATATTTCACAACATTTTTGAAGAACAACCTCGTCGTTTCCTCCGTGGTGCAATCCTCAGAGGCCGGAATGAAATTAGCATACTTTGAAAACCGATCAAAAACAACAATTATCGACCCGAACCCTTCGGACTTCAGCAAAGCACTAATGAAATCCATGGTAACCACATCCTATGGTTGTTTCAGAACAGGAAGAGGATCAAGAAATCCTGTTTGCAGCCTGTTCTCCATTTTTGTCTTGTTGGCACACAAGACATGTTCTAACATATGTCTTCACTTGATCCTACATTTGTGGCCAATAATATGCCCGTTCAATCAAGGCCAATGTCTGGTCTATTCCCAAATGTTGAGCTCACTAGGTATCTGACATTCATGAATCATGTCATGCCTCAAATTATTCCACTTATGCACAAATACCTGTTGCCCAGTGGTATATAGCAATCCGTTTTCAGGTAGTCTGCGTCAAATTTCTTACCATCGAGTCATGTTCCAACCCTTGCTTGATTAACTCCAACAAGGAACCTATGGCCTAACTACTTGCTGCAAGTTATACCTTCTGGCTATGTGCGTCCGCCACTACGTTCACCTTTCAAAGTTTATACTCCATCATATAATTAAACTCCGCTAAGAAGTCTTGCCAAAGAGCTTGCTTTGACTTAACTTATTTTGGGACTAGAAGTAACTTGTTGCCACATTGTCCGTTTTAATGACAAAATAGGAACCCAAATGAAACCATACATGTAGGCAATGCACAATGACGTCATTTCTTTCTCTTGCACCGTGTATCACCGCTCCGCTCCGTGTCATTCAACTTGCAACTTTCAAAAGCAATTGGATGGTATTATTGCATAAGCACACCTCCAATGGCAAAATCTGATGCATCCGTCACACTTCAAAGCTTTTGTTAAATTCCGACAATGCCAATACAGGTTCCACCATGATCGTCGCTTTCAAATCATCAAAGGCTCTTTGACATTTCATGGACCAATCTTATCCTTAGAACTTTTTCAACAAATCCGTCAATGGGGCTGCTCAAGATGAGCAACCTTGAATGAAAAATTGGTAATAATTTACCAACCTACGAAAAGACTGCAACTCCATCACTTTAGTGAATGGTTTCCACTCATTGATTGCTTTAACTTTGGCTTAGGGATGGCAAAATAGCTCGTCGGCTCGGCCCGAAAAAAGCCCGAGTCGAGCCATTCATGGCTCGATGGGGTCGAGCCCCATTTTGGGGCATCAACTCGAGCCGGGCCAGACTCTGTGCCTAAAAAGTTTTTTAAAAAAAAACTTGCCTACCACTTCTTTTACAAAGTTTTTAAAATTTTTCTTTTAATTTTAGATGTGATTTTTTTATATGTTAATATTTAATTATTATTTATAATACGTATAAATTGCAAAAATTTTAAATTCTTTAAAAAGATTTAGGTTTGTTGGCGAGTTTTAAAAAAATCGGCCTACATCGACTCGGGCTAAAAAAAGCTCGAGGTATATTTACTTGAACCAAGCTCGAGCGAAAAGTTTTGGCTCATGGCTCAACTCGACTCATTGACATCCATACTTTGGCTCCATCCACGCGTAACCGACCATGCATGATGATATGCCCTAAGAAGTTCACCTCCTTTTTTGCAAATGAACATTCCTCCTTTTTGATGAACAACTCATTTTCTTCCAACACTTGAAAAATAATTTTCCAAGTGTTCAACATGTTCCTCCAACGTGTTGCTATAGATGACAATGTCGTCAAGGTAGACCACCATGAACTTATCCAAGTAATGATAAAATATCTTGTTCATCAAAGTGCAAAATGTAGCTAGAGCATTCATCGAGCCAAACATCATGACAAGCCATTCATAGGAACCATACCAAGTAATGTATGCAGTTTTCGGCTCATCTCCTTCCGCTATTTGAACTTGATAATAGCCCTTTTACAAATCAACCTTCGTGTAGAATTTTGCAATTCCAGGCCAATCAAATAAATCCACAACCAATGGAATGGAGTACTTGTTTTTCACCGTCACCTTGTTTAGTGCCTAGTAATCTACACACATTCACAAAGTTCCATCCGACTACCTATAGAACAATATCGGGGCATTGTAAGGTGTTTTGGACGGTCTAATCCTTCCCGTTTCAACAAGATCCATTAGTTGTTTCTAAAGTTCTTTCAACTCCAGGGGTGCCCTGCGATAAGATGACACGGTCAGAGGTTTGGCATCGAGTTCCAACTCGATGCTATGATCCACTTTCCTCCTGGGCAGTAGTTTCCTCAGCAACTCCGCGGGCATCACATCTTTATTTTCCTCAAAGACTTTTACAATGGCAACCAACAAAACCACATCATCAATGCTGACTTTGACCGCACTCGACAACTAAGCAATAAATGTCGGCTAACCCTTTTTTCGTCCTTTGGCTAGTTACATCGTCGAAAGTTGTCCCATTTCTGTCCCCACGGAAACATTAGGGACTATGCATGACGATCTGTTCTCAAAAATGAAAACTGATCCAAATGATGGCATAGGGATCGTGTTTACCTTCCTTAAGAAATCTAGGTCCAACACTAGCCTAAAATCATCCATCAATGCAACTAAAAGTTAACGGGTTCATGCCACGAACCCAACCATAGGTCGTTTTTATAACAATCTTTTATAAAGTGTCCAGTTTTCCCACACCCATAGCATTTCTTATTTCTAATCTTTGACTTGGACATGTCCCTACTCTTAAACTTCTTTCTATTATTGTTTCCTTGATTATTAAAACCTTCATGGTTCCCACTAAACGTGTTCTGGGTCCTCCCCCTAGTAAACAGATTCTCAGGCCCACCATTTCCTCTCTCAGCCCTAAGTTCAAGCTCTCCACTTCTCAAATAGTTTATAACTATCTCAGGCGTAAGGTATCTCTACCATATTTTATGGCAGCCTTAACCTCTCTATAGGTATCAGAAATGGCATTTAATAATACAACAGCCCTATACTCTTCAGAGACTTTATCACTAGCATTGGTGATAGCTTGGACCAACCTATTAAACGTATCAAGATTGTCTTCTATATGCTTAAAGGTATCTATCCTAAAGCTAAGAAACTTCTCCAACAGAAACAACTTATTGGGTAAGGACTTAACTAGGTAGAACTTCTCTAACTCCTCTCATAAGGTCTTAGCATTATCTTGCTTTCCTATTTTCCTCAAAGCTTGATCAGATAAATGCAGAATAATAGAGGTATAAGCAAGTTCATTAGCTTCATTTATCTGATCAGTTGTCATAGTTTCGGGAAATTCTTGTGTTATTGCCTTAGAAATCTTTTGTTGAAATAAAACACCTTTCACAACCAAGACCACAATTCTGTACTTACAAACCCCAAATCGAAAGAAAACAAAAACTAGGATAAACAAAAACTAGGGTTTCAGGCAGTCGAAGACTAAAAATTGATTTCCCAGCCTTCAAAACTCGATCAAAACATCAAGCCCAACTAAGAGAGGCTCTGAGACCACTGTTATACAAAACTCAAACTTAAAATTACAGATCGAAGAACCTATAATACAGTTTCAAAGAACCTATTACACAGTTTATCTCCAGAACATTGAACACCAAAATTTCACAGATCGAAAGCTCAAGATATTGTATCCTTTAGTATTAATATCATAAAACACATATTAACCCAAGAACCCTCATGATTCACAGTAAACATGTAACTTCTTCTATGGTCCAGAGGAGCTTAACGTTACCAACAACAGCGGTGTTCCTTTTCACCAGATTTCACACAGAAAACACACTCAAGAAACAGATTCAAGAATTTCTCATAGCAAAAGATGAAGATGAAAATATTAAATACAGAAGACTTTAGAAAACCCTCGAGAGGAAGAATGAAAGCAGAATTAATGAATCAAACCCTTCAATTCCAAGATATTAATCCATCGAGATGGGTAACAAGAAATCCAATGGTTCAGAGAAGCTAACACTTTCATAAATGGAAACACAACTAAAGCCATGTTAACCAAACACGTTTTCCTTACCGGACCAAGTATTGGGCTTGGGCTTCACCGGGTTTACTTAAGCTGAGTTATTGGGCAATAGCATTGGGCCGAAGGCCATTTCATCATCGCCTGGATAGGCTGGACTGGCATCACATCCTTACAAACCCTTTACTTAATTCTTACTAATTATTGATTTTGTTGCTTCTTTTGCTCGGTCTAAAGGGTGGCACTTCTCCTTTGGGAGGCATAACCATAAACAATGATCCATATGTAGCTTCTCCAATCTTCCTTTTTGCATGAAATTCTTCAATCAGTTTCTCTATCTCTTTCGTATTGTCTATTACGGTGATCGGGATATCCCGTTTGACGTTCTTATCTGAATGCAGGATGTTCTCTTCTCTCGGAAAGGCTCCATTGAGATTACTGTAGGTGGCTGGTGAAAGTTGTCAAATGAAGAAGCAAATCAGCAGAATTGCAACAATGAACTGGAAATTTTTTAGGTTTTGTTTAGTCATTTTAGAGAAAGCTTTAAGGCTCTGTTTGATGTTACCTATTTTCCATGGATCCAACTTTTGCCTTGTTTGATAGCCATTTTTTTGTTGGCAATTGGTTTTCCCCCCAACCCCCGCGTGACCCTTTTTCCAACTTTTCATTAAATTCATTTTCTCACCACTTTGGGAAAATAGTTTTCCACCTTTTTTTTTATTGCAATGGAAACAAATTATATTCTCAATCGTAAAAAAAATAAATAAATAAATAAAATTTAATGGATAATTTTTATGTGAAACAAAGTCAAACAAATACCAGAAGATCCAAAATTTCAACATATTTCGGGTGGAAAATTATATCAATCAAACACAATTAATTGACAATTCTCGATAAAACAAGTTCTAGACAATTATCTTCTTTGAAATTCGCTTTCTTTCCACCTTTTTTCATTCTTGCAATCAAACGGACCCTAAGAGAAAGAAATTCAAGAAAGATATCTCAAAAGGCTCTTTTTTCTGAGGTAGAAAGGGTTGAGGATTTATATAGAGAAGAAATAGGGAGCCATTGCCAACTGCAACGAAATGGTGGAGGTGGGTGGGGTGTGGGTGTAGTGCCCCGAGTTCTGTTAACCCAGATTGCCACGTCATCGTCT
>CAIGRS010030936.1:0-12383 GCA_903798395.1 Fraxinus floribunda
ATTATTCATTGACCAAAAGAAATGAATCATATACAGCGTACCTAGGCAGGAAAAATTGGGTCTCCAAAGGGAAAGCACGCCTAGCCGCGCTTTGCCACGCCTAAGAGAGCTTAGGTACGCTTAGTCGCGCATTAAGCGATCAACGTTGTTCGTTGACCGCTTAATTACCGCTTAACTTCAAAGCGAGGCGTTTTCATCCCGTTTTGTGCTTGGGCGCGCTTTTTAGAACAGAGATAAACAGTGACAGAGTTAAAACTCGAATGATGTATGGTCTAATTTTACAATTAATTTTTTTAACACAAAATATGATGATATGAAAAAATTAATTTTTTTTTTATTTTTCATAAAAGTAATAAAAAGTCACATAAACACTGTTTTTCTCCCCCCGCTGAATACAATTCCATGAAAAACAGAGAAGAAAGATGGAAAGGACTTTACTGTGGAACTCATTATTTCTAGAAAGTCAACTCCATACTTTTCACTCTTAATTGTAATTGTAAATTTCACGCGGATGTTATTTTTGTCCTGTTCAGCCTAAGAAATCTGGCAAGATTCACGACTGGACAACGTTGGAAATCTAGAATGAGGACACGATTTTTATACAAGAAAAATCTCAATCCGCCAAAACATTGACTAGACTTGGCTTGGCCTCGTCCGGCCGTGTATGTACCGCGTCAAATTTTCCCAAACTTTGGTGAAAACTCGAATCAACAGGGGAGTTGAAATTTAAATGGGAATAGGAAAATGGGACCTGGAATTATCATACAAGTCTTGAAAAACATCTTATTTGAATTACGTTTTTCTTTTCTCACCTACGTTTGGTAATCTACGAAATCGAAATTTCTATTTTTTTCTTTTTAATTTGATCTTAATGTGATGCCACGTTTGAATTTTAAAAAAATATCATGATTTATTATTTATTTATCCGCTAACTACGTATTTTTTGATATATTAACAATCTATTTTTGCATAGATAATCATTATTAAACCCACCGTCCACGTTACTATCATGCACCACACATGTTGCGCCCACTCATGAACATAACGCGATGCTACTATCATGTATGTAGTGACAGAATACTTAAAAGCATCTTCATAATTGAGTATCTACACAAAAATGAGGATTAGGCAAATTTCATAATCTTTTGTTATGCATTCATCGTCATCATCATCGTGAATAACGTGTCAAAACATTTATTTCGAAAGTCCACACAATACATTCTTAACACACGTTTATTTTTATCGATACTCACACGAAATAAATAGTTCCATTAAAGTAATAGAAAAAGTAAATTATCTTGGACTTATACAGAATTATATCTATGCTTGTGAGGTTCGTAAATTTATTAATTAGTTTGAAAATTTTGCATATGATAGTGGACCCATTCTTCCATTTTCTCCCCAAAATTCTCACACTCAATTAATCTCAAATTGACTAACAATTTCATTATAGTGTCATAATTAGCCCTCTGGAAAAAAATGTGAACTTTCAATTTCATTTCATTTTCAACCTCACCCTCTCCCTGTTTCCGCCTCTCTCTCTCTGGCAAATACACAGCACAATCAGACCTCTCAACTGATAATCCTGATCCCCTCGTGTGTGTGTATAAAAACAAATATATTTTTGTGCATGTGTTTATATAAAAGAGCAGAGGATTTTACTCTAAGCAATGAGGTAAACTAGCTTTGGCCCAGTCGATGACAGGTACCTATCTCCCCTTGAAACTCTCCATTTAGGTCGGATTTCAACTTCTTATGAGTGAGATTAACATAAATCGATCTTTTTACAGGTGTAAAGTACTATCTTCTTTTGAATTGTTCAAAGAAGCCATAAATTCTGTCAACTGCCTGTACGCTGTACGCTGTACCCTGTTTCTAATTTCTTGCTTCCAACTGAATTTCCAGGCTGATAAAAATTGATGGATGTGAACAAAAGGTCGTTATGTTTAGTCTCCTTTTCAGTTTTCTGAACATGGGTTCTTCAGTTATTCAGTTCCTGTGCCAGAAACTGGTTTCTTTTTTACATGCTCTGTTCAATTTCATCTCCACAGTAATCTTCAGGTTTGAATACTTTTAATTCATTTTTTTAAAGAAATTCATCTTTGTATGAATTTTACTTACCAAGTTTTGTTGGCTTACAGGCTGAGAAAAAATGGGAATTCATTAAAAAGTAATCTAGATTATTCAGAGGTTATTTCAGGGGAAACCAATGTGAAAGGACTAAATTTTGTTGTAGAAACAGAGTCTGAAACGGAAAAAGATACTGCTGAATTTAGAGGTTTTGAAAATGAGGTTGAGGGAGAGAAATCTGAGGGTTTTCTGAATTTCAAGTTTCCAACTTTTGAAGAATTTAGCAGAAGCAAGAAAGAATTGGTCCCTTTTACGAGTACCGAGTTCATACCTGGGAGTAGTAGTAGTAGTAATAATATCACATTCGAAGATGAACAGGCAAATTTTAAAGCAAAAGAAATTACGCATAAAGACAGAAGTCGGAATTGTTGTGAAAATGAAGAAGAAATTATTGTTGCTGATGAGTGTTCACTAGAAAAAACCTCGGAGAAAGTTGATAATGGAACAGATGATATTCTCGTGGACAAGAAAGAAAATGCAGTTGACGGAAGAATTGAATTTTCTGAAAAGGAGGAACAGGTGGTTAAGGAAGAAAACAATTCTGCAAATGATCAAGAATTTTTGGATGAAGGCCAGTTCCATTCAGAGAAAAATCCCATGGTCACTGATTCTGATTCTGAATCTGAATCAACAAGTTTTGAGCGTATTCGTTCTGTTGTCAATAGCTTAGTCGATTCGTACAGTGAGGGCTTCCTGTCAGATGGAGAGTTTGGTTTTGATGCTTCGATGGATACTGATGGTGAAAAGGAGAATTTAGATTCAGAAGGTGAATTGTCAGATTTGGAAGAAAATAAGGAATTATCAAATGAATTTGATGACGAAGACAGTGATGTGATGGAAGAGCTTTGGAAATTAGAAGAGGATACGTTAACCTCGGATTTTCTGTCTGAAAACGATTTTAATGTAGATTTAGACAAGAAAACTAAGGAGCAATCCGTGCACAAAAATAGCGCTGATAATTCAGAAAATCAGAAGTCAAGAGATTCATCAACTTCGAATTCTGAGGATGCAAACAAATTAGAGTCATTGTGGGAACATCGAGAATTGATAGATCAGTTGAAAATGGAACTTAGAAATGTTAGGGCCACTGGGTTGCCCACCATTTTAGAAGAATCCGAGTCTCCTGAGATATTGGACGACTTAAAGCCATGGAAAATTGATGAAAGGTTCCAACTTGAAGATTGCATCGACGAGCTTCACAAATTCTACAAGTGCTACAGAGAAAGGATGCGGAAATTCGATATCTTGAACTACCAGAAGATGCATGCAATAGGTTAGCCACATATTCGTTTAGACACAAGCATGTGTGGTTCTTTCGTTTTCTACTGCCAAACACTGCTTTCCCTTCTTTATCTCGACTAGATTTCTAGATAATGATTACTTGATTCTTTTTATCTGTATTTTAATTATCATGTTTTCACTTGTTAAAAACCATCATTCATGGATATGAATAAAGCAACCAATTAGTTGGGTTCTTTAGAAACAGGAATAACATGAACATTTGCTGGTACAAGGCATTAAAAGCATTTTTACTACGACTACTGGTTAACATGGGACTGAATTTGTATTTCATTTTTTTCTCTTAATACTATCCAATGCTGTCTAGTCCGATACATTATGCTGTCGAATCCCTAAAGTTTTTGAAAATATGTCCATCAATGTACAAAGGTTTGAACCATCCTCATGAAGTTGTTTTTCACAGGTTTGATGCAGCTCAAGGATCCTCTTCAATCAGTTTCAAGGCATAAACGGTCTGCTCCAACGCTTAAATCCATTTTTCCGCGTAATCTTTCGCTATTCAAGCATGGAAGCTGTGGCACTGACCCAATGAAAAATTTCATCAAAGAATTGCAGGGCGATCTTGAAGTCATATATGTTGGACAGATGTGTCTTTCTTGGGAATTCTTACATTGGCAATACGAAAAGGCCTTAGATTTATGGGATTCAGATCATCGTGGAATCAATAGATATAATGAAGTTGCTGGCGAATTTCAACAGTTTCAAGTGCTCATGCAAAGATTTATTGAAGATGAACCTTTCCAAGGGCCAAGAGTTGAAAACTACATCAAGAGTCGATGTGTCCATCGAAATCTTCTTCAAGTTCCCGTTATAAAAGGTGATTCTTTTATCAAATTCACCACCGGAATAATCTTACAAGATGAATCCTTTTGTCCTCATAACTATAAGCTGATTTTTGTAATTTGGCTACTTGGCAGTGGATAGCTTAAAAGACAAAAAGAAAGCGAGAAAGAAAGACACAGACGAATACATTGTCACGAGTGATATGCTAGTGGAGATCGTAGAAGAATCTATTCGAATTTTTTGGCGATTTGTTCGAGCTGATAAGGGTTGCACCAGTGCAAGTGCAAAGGAAAAACCTGAGCTTCAGAATCCTGAAGACCTGGAGCTTTTGATGGAAGTTAGAAAAACACTTCAAAAGGTTGCTCCCTGGGACTAAATTGATAAGTCTTGTTTAAATTATAAACATTTTTATGTAATTTTTCTCTTGTTTAATGCAGAAAGAAAGAAAGCTCAGAGACATTTTGAGAAGTGAAAACTGCATACTGAGGAGAATCCGACGATATAGGGATGACGATTCGGATCAAGTGCTCTACTTTTTCGCTCAAGTAGATATGAAATTGGTATCTAGAGTTTTAAATATGTTGAGAATAAGCAGAGATCAGTTGATGTGGTGTAGTAACAAGCTAACTAGGATTAGTTTTGCGAGTAGGAAAATATACATGGAACCCTCGTTTTTGCTTTTTCCATGTTAATGTTAATAGTAAATTTCTTATCCTAGCTTGAGATACCTTATATGGAGAAAACTATCGATCTTTGATGAAATTTTGTTAGTACTTCTGTAATTAACTCGAAAATTATATTTTTATACACTTGCTCATGTGATTCTTGATTTAGGTTGTGTTTCAGCCACACTATTTTGGAAGAATGTATTCTGAAATAGTAAATTGATAAGGAATGTGTGATTGAAAATGAAGAAAAAGTTATTGATATAATGGAAAATATCATTTTATTGAAAACTGTGTAATTGAAAATGAGTAGAAGAATGAGAATGTGAATTTTAATGTGTACAAAACAGGGGTTTAAGTTGTGTTTGATGAATATTATTGCGGAAAGAATGTATTTTAAATAGTGATATGATGTGAAATATGTGATTAAAAAATAAGAAAAAATTATTGGTGTGATGGAAACTATTATTTTATTAAAGAATGAGTGGTTAAAAAAGAGTTTTGAAAGAATGTGTACCAAACATGAATTAATTCGACAACACATTTATGCGGCCAGCGATTATGAAACATGCCAATATTCTTATTTTATTCTTTGGATGTAAAAGTTTTATTTTTATTTCTTATTTGGAAAAATTGAAGCATTAACCCCCAATTAATAGGAAAGAAATACAACTTTTATTTTGATAAAAAAATTCATTTATTTTCTTTTGAAAAGAAAAATTAATGTCATTTTTTTTTCTTTAATTGGAAAAGTCAGTCAAGACTCAAGAGAGATTCCACTATAGTCGTCAGATCTAGGGTTTTATCTCTTGAAAGACGATAATGCTCTCGTATAAATTACCTGCTCTCAGCCTGTGAAAATCCTTTTCCTTCAGTCTTAACGACAAGTAGAGTAAAATGGTGCAGAGACTCACGTATCGGAAGAGGCATAGCTACGCTACCAAATCGAATCAACACAGGATTGTAAAAACTCCGGGTACTTACGTTCTTGTCATCATTTTTTAGTAATTTTATGTATCATTTAAATTGGGGTTTTTATATAGATTCTCCAAGTATTTACTTTGATGATTTATATTATAATGAAATTATATTTAAGTTTATGTTTGAATTATGTGAATTGAAATTCTGGAAATTGTAGTTGATTTGCTAATTATGAGCTTTAATTTGTGTGGGGAAATCAGGAGGGAAGCTGGTGTACCAGAGCACTAAGAAGAGAGCTAGTGGACCCAAGTGCCCTGTTACTGGAAAAAGAATCCAAGGGGTATGTTAATTTTGTTATTTCTGATATATTTTTATTTGAAGTTTTTTATATATATTTTAGATATCTGTTGAAATTACTGCTAATGTCTGTAATGTGGATTAGCGAATATTGCTGTAATGGCATGGACAAGATTTCCTTTTGATTTCACCGTTTCTTTAATGATACTGCACATGGAAATTTGATTACTGTAAGATTTGATACATGTTCTGGTGGTTGATAATAGCATTTGTAGCTCGAGCATATTCCAACCAATGATGTAATGTAAGGGAACATTAGCTGGTCCAGTTTAGGAATAGGGACGAGTTTTATGATTTGTTATTACCAGCTGGATTGTGATTCTCAAATGGTACTTGATGTCTATTTGGACTTAAAATTAAGTCCTACTTTTTTCAATCGTAGAATATGGAATGCCTCTTAAGTTTTACCTGATATGGCCCTGGCCTTGTTGAGCATATTTTGTAAGAGCAAGGCGTGGGACATTCCTTTATCGATAATTAGTGAATGAGTTAGTAGTTAGTACAATCTTATGGTTTTCTGTTCAGTGTATTTCATTGTGATGCTTTGAATTTTTAATGGTACGTACTCGTGATTTACTTGAACAATACTTTATTTTTTTGCTATTATGTTTACTCGTTTAAGTTCTAAAAGTCATTGTTTGGTCCTCCTTCAGTTCCTCGAGGCTCAAAACATTTGTAGGAACCATAGTATGTCAACAATGATACCAGTATCCAGCTTCTCATCGAGTGCATTGCTGTGAATATAGTATGATTTCTTATGTCATTCCCTACATGTAAGCCCAATGTTGGTTTTAACTATTTGTACAAAGGTATTAAGAAGTCGTGCTTGGTTTTAACTTTATATCTTGTAGAATAGAAAGATTATCTTAGATTCCAAAGTTACCTACTTGAGGCAATAAGAAGTCTTTTATATTTCTGGATGCCATTTCTTTTCTTGCTGGCCATATTTTTTGAGATGACTAAATCAAACTATATTCATGTTTTATACCTAGTGCTAATCATAAAGGTTTGTGGGTTCTTATCCTTTGTCATCACTGGATCCTTTTGAGACTTTTCCATTAATTTGTCAATTTGTTGATCCCCTTGCAGATTCCTCATTTGAGACCTGCTGAATACAAGAGGTCCAGATTATCTAGGAACCGAAGGACTGTAAACCGTGCCTATGGTGGTGTACTGTCTGGAGCCGCTGTTAGGGAGAGGTATGTTCATGTGTTAACATGAGAAAAAAATTCTGATTCTTTGTTTCTTTTGTGATGGTTTAACTAATCTACTTATATTTCCTAGGATAATTCGAGCCTTCTTAGTTGAAGAGCAAAAAATCGTGAAGAAGGTTCTAAAGATTCAGAAGGCTAAAGAAAAGCAAGCTGCCAAGAGCTGATTGATGCAAGTTCTCCATTATTTTATTTTAAGAAAATGTCTTGGATGATGACGATTATGAAATGTAAGAGCAAGAATTCTGTCCAAATGGTTGTGGATTTTGAACAAATTGATCTTTGACCCCTTAATTTTGATTTGTTGAGAATATTTTCACCACTTCCCGAATTTATTTTCTAAAATTTGTTTAGTCTTTATACCACTGTATGTTTGTCAATATATTGCTTGCCTTTGTGATATATCACTTCCATACTTAGTAATAGCTTTCCGCGTTAATCCCTCCGTTTTTCATTTACTTTTTATTTTCCATAAGATTGGATGTAGGCCAACAAATGAGATTGTGGTTTTAGATCCATGGTAAACTCCCTTTTCTATTACAAGACCTAGAGCCCCTTTGAGCAAGAACCTGAAAAAGTTCTCTTTCAAAGTGGGACATGTAGCTGAGAGGAATAGAGAACGGGTCTATGAATGATGGTTTACATAAAATATTGTGGATTTTAATAAAATATTATGAATGTAATGATAATAGAACAAGTATACCATGCAAGGAGCGGATGTTCATTGACAAAAATAAATACACATTGTAGAAGTAAGTGAATATATTTTGAGCACAGAGTATTCGGCTCCTTTTAACTGTACATTTATAGTGATGGAAAATAGTTTGTACGAGGCTTTGCTTGCTCAAGACAGGGCTAAGAAGATTACACTGTCACCCCTTTCTTTACAACGGGGCTATGTATAATATTTATATTACCTCACCTGGGGACTATGTATTAACATTTGTTTGTAGAATAAGTAGTGGATATTTCACTAGGACATGGTGGAGAATCCCATGGGAAATTGGACTTCCATTCATCTGGTACAGTTGATGGCAAATTGAATGGAAACGCAACCGAGCTTCTCATTCCCCATTCATCATCTTCCACGCTTATTCTTTCTTCCATCTCTTGTGATGGAATGATTGGGAAGCTATTAAACTGATGTTGTGGTCCTTCAAATTCGATGCAGTCTGAAGAATTGAAAATCATGGAAGTGACATCGAGTGTACTCTTGTTCGTTGGTCCTGACTCTTCGTCAGGAGATAAGAACTTGAAGTTACTGAGGAAGTCCCCATTTGAGGTTGCAAATGTAGATGATATACCGGTCATTGGTTTATACGAAGGATAGTTGAGATTGGAAAAGTTAGCTGAAGAACCTTGTGGGAACTCATTGCTGCTATATAACTGAATGCTTGAAGAGTGTACTCCTTGAGTAATTGAATCTGGTGATGTTTCAGATAGTGAAGTTACCCAAGATTGAGAAAGAGCTCTTTGTGCCATTGAATTAGTCTTTTTGAAAATCCTACAAATGGCCCAAGAATCCTGTACTTCATAGAGAATACTTCAATTAAATCTGTCGCGATAGTAGTGCATAAAAGGTGAATACTAGAAATCCTGAAATTATAATGGACTTACATTTGGAGGAAAATTCTTGTCCAAGAGTTTCTTAGGAGGTCCACTTTCAGGGGTCGATGGGAGTCGAAATTCGTGCATCATCCAGTCAGTTTTAATTCCTTTTGCAGCCCTGCCCTTGTAGAACACCAGAGACTTCTTCAAACCAATGCAGTTGGTGCCATTGGATGAGTATATAGGCCTGTCAGTTCCGGTGGCTTTCCAAAATCCAGATCCTGTGACACGGTTTGGCCGTGTACTGTTCCTGTATTTACGATCCCTTGGACAGTAGAAGTACCACTCCTTCTCCCCACTCGATGCCAGCTCTGCTTCAGAAATGATATAATTATTAATTCAGGAGAATAAAATGTATGGGACAGATACTTGTTTTTTCACATACAATGACCACTTCAGGAGTCTTAAAACACTTGAAACTTTGTACAGAATATGCAGACAAAGAAGGCTGTCTTACTTGGAAGGTCCCATGGATCGTATTTGTATATGTCGACTTGCTTAATCAGCTCAATAGGAAGAGTCCGGTGCTGAAGTTTTCTCTTCAGGTAAAACCCAACAAGCTCCTCGTCAGTAGGATGAAACCGAAAACCAGGCAACATAACATCGTCAATCTTATCGACATCATTCTTATAATCCATATTTCTGTTTCTTGAAAACACACAGTTCAATCCCAATATATTTTTCCTAAGAAGGGTTCTTCCTTCCTCTGTGTGCCGGACTCCTCTTTCTATGTAACACTAGTGCTTCGAAAATATTGAGAAGTTGAAGCAAAGCCCTCTCTCTTTTAAAGTAGTAACCGAAGAACTTAAGTCAAGGCCATGGACTTGTAATGAAACTTACTTCCATCTGGTGTAATCATTTGGCTTTATGAAGTTCAAATTTGTGATCTGAAAGAGACTATAAGTTTAGTGGTGTATGTGGATTTTTTTTCATGATTCCCATGCTTCTAAATTGGATGCTTCTCCTTGTATCTTTTTGCAACCAAGACTAAAGACAAAGCAAACTTCTCATGGCATTAGTTTATATCCTATTAAAATAATTATTTGAACAGTGTCTTAACCTCTATAACTATTCTTCCTTCTGAAAACTAAAATCTTTTCATTCCTTAATCCTTAGGACTTTGTCAGTATGAATATTTTGGATTCTTGGAAACTTTTTTTGTCTGCTGGTTTGAAAGCTCTTGTGTAATTCATATTTTCACATTGCTACATTTTACTTATTTCTTATGTGAGATTTTCGTCGTTGACTTCTTGTCTTGATATTGTGACTTATTATTGATTTATTTGTTTATTTGAAGAAAGTCCCCATTTGGTTGTGTTGTGGTGTATTATCTGTGTGTGTATACTAACAAATAAGCAGCAAAAATAACTGAAAATGTCGCTACCATAATGCGAATGTGAATAGCATTACTCTAATAGATATAAGCAGATTATCTTTACTCAGAACTTGGAATTCTGGCAGGAAGTTTCCACGAGTTTGCTAACCATGTCTTCTGGATGTGCAGCAAGCAATGAATGATAAAATAAATGGGAAATTTCTTTGTGTCAATACTCCAAATGAAATAAAACTCCCCAAATTTGGCCCTCGTTTGGGACCTTTTTGTCTGCTGTATTGACTCTTGTGGCCTTGGCCTTGCCAACCTCAGCGTGTATCCCAAGCTCAAAAATGAATTAATTTCTCTAACCAATGACATTCTTTGATTACTTAATTCTCTCCTACAAATATATACTTAACAAACGATCTCAAATTAATTTGTATCTTTGATTTAAACCTCTACTCGAATTCAAATCTTATTTTGACCTCATTGACTAAAGCAATAGAGAGTTTTCGACTCCCACTTTCCAACGATCGATTAGGCTAACCGATTATTTCTTTTTGTAGGAACATGAGGTCAGGGCCAAGTCACCCTATAGTTGATTGAATACTGTCACATCACTTTTCAACATTAACAACACTAGCAATATCCAAAGATCGAGGGTCGCTAATGCGTATCCTTCATTTGTATCTTTATCTTGCTCAATTCAGGTCATGCATAAAATATATAGTCGTCTTGCACAACGTGCGTACACAATTCTTGCACGTAAGCATCTTATGATAATTAGGAAAAAAAAAGTTTAAATAAAATCTCGACGCTTTTTTGCAATCAATTCTTCGTATAAGATGTAAATAAAATGAATGACAACCTTCCTCCAAAAAGTTTGAAACTTGATTGTGTAAATGTTAAGCCACTATTCAAACCTTATCTTTAGGTTATCATTGACAAAAATATGCTCATCAATGATCATGACTTAGATGGGAACTATTATTTTACTAATTAATTAAATTTCAAAAATAATCCCTGTCTGAATGTGAAAGTTTGATATGGAATAAAAGAGCAAAAGACACAAAAATTAAATCTAATGAGGTTGACAATTGGATGCAGATCATAAAACTCTGATGGGATCTTGGAAACAAATATTATTAATATTTTTTTATTTTATTTTAACTTTACATCAAAATCAATTTAATTTGTTGATTGCGTAATTATAATTAATTAATTACCTTTTTTTTTCTCCCTTTGTTACTTATTCTTTATTTGTCCCGATCACGTTGAGCTCCTAATTAGAGTACAATAAATAAGACAATAAGACTTTGACATTTTATTGTGAACATAATAATTAAACCACAATTCCATTCACATTTATCCACATGAAGAATTAAAGTAATTAAGCTTAAACATCATCTTAACTTCCTGGAAAATGATGAAAGAACAAGGCCAAATCCAGGAAAAATAAAAACAGGCTGTTGTGTCGGAACTTGATTAGATGATTTTTGTTTTTATTTTTCAAACTGGCTAATCGTGTATAGACATGTGTATTCCCTGAATTTGAGCCTGAATTTAACTTTGGATGTGTAGCATTGTTCTTCCTTCCCTATGATGACTCTCGAGTCCTCGTCTACTTGTTTTATTAAGCTTACTTGGCCCCCATTTTTCAGAAATCATTTTTTCAGAAATTTATTTTTGGTCACAAATTTCATGAGATCAACAACTGTTATTAACTTTTAAACCATACATTTCATCAATTTTTATCACAATCTATTAAAATCTGATTTTTACCGAAACGAAACACGGGCTAAAATTACTTTACTATTACTCTACTTCTAACGTGCTTATTTGTATTTTACAAAGACTAATTCGCAAATATCATAATTAATTTTTTTTTTTTTATGTAGAATAAAAATGACGTGTTGGCCCAACTCAGTTGGATATCCACAATATTGGTGGGTTCACGGGCTAGTCTGGTCCATAGATCTTGAAAAGAGTTCGGGCTAGGCTTAGATCATATTTTTAGATGGACTCGTTCAGGCCTGTTATGGTCTGAGTTGGGCCTACAAACATTTGAAAATGGAGGGTCGAACTAGAGTTTAC